>JARQOD010000659.1:27779-132260 GCA_033576555.1 Oophaga sylvatica
TGTGTCCCATCTACTCTGGGACCTGCTTCTGCAACATCTGCTTCTGTCACCAGGTGCGGCCTTATTCATTTTGCAGGTGTCGCTGGTAATAAAACAGAAGTCAAAACCAGAAGCTCTGTCCAGAAACCAAGATTAGGGTGCCTGGGACCAGTAATACCATCCAGTCTATCAGTATGGATGAGTGTGCTGTCCAGCTTGAGTAATCTGTTCCCTGCTTCAGCCAACTGGAAAGCACCACACTCTACTAAAGCTCGAAGCATATTGGTGGAGCTGCCACATACAGCCTTGTTCTCCTCTGGTTCATTCCTCTGTGCTCTTGTGTATGTGTTTCCTGTTGTGACCCCTGGATGCTTACGGACTATTCTTGTGTCTTCTGATTTTGTAATTTCTTACAGGCCCATCATATTTTTCTTCAAGTGATTTTCTAACTTGTCAGCACATTCTACATTATGCTGTCATTTGGCTTTATAGCTTACAGATCTGGGCAGGTAACGGTCTGCCACTTTCAAAATGTCACAAAGTAATTTTAACATTTTCTGATGGAAGAGAATATTGTGGTCTAAAGGAAAAATGGCAATCACACAATTGTGATATGGCCGGACTACACCATTGATAAAGTAGCCACAGCCGGTGACTTAAAATAATCTGTGACTTCCCTGCATTTACTGGTTACTACTCACCTGGGCGGTTATCTGTGGGACTCTCCTCTTTACACTGCTCATCACCCCTCACATATGTATCTGTAGTATTAATATGGGTCAGATCTTCACCCTGAAACAAATATTGTAAAAGTAACCGACAGATGGAGAAGTCCCATCTATGATCAGCTCTAATCCTGCCATCTCCACCGTTCTCATTACACAAGTATAAAACATATAATACTGGGGGATAAAACAAGACTGAGCACAAGACCTTCACAGCCGTCTACACATCATAGGGGAGATCTCCTGACACCTTCTCTCCAGCTACCTGATGATCCTGAGGAGCATTGGGATCTTCTTGGTTACAGTCCTGTGGAAGAAGAGGACGGGGACATCTCTCTGGTGTTGTCCTCTTACTGGATAGATCTGGAGGAAACACATACAGGGAGTGAATTCATTCTTTACATACAGATAATTATAGGCCGTGTGTATTTAGTCCTGTCTATTACCTGGAGATGTGAGGGGCTGGGGAACCTCCATTATGACGTCCTTGTACAGATCTCTGTGTCCTTCTAAATACTCCCACTCCTCCATGGAGAAATAGACTGCGACATCCTGACACCTTATAGGAACCTGACACATACAATGATACCGTCATCCCCCGATCCCTTCATAGTGTTACTGTATAATGTCCCAGCATTCCCAGCACTGTCACCTCTCCAGTCAGCAGCTCAATCATCTTGTAGATGAGTTCTAGGATCTTCTGGTCATTGATGTCCTCATGGATCAGGGGGTGAGGTGGAGGCCTCGTGATTGGGCTCAGGGGTCTTCCCCATCCCTCAGACACAGGGTCCTGACAGCGATCACTAGAGGTCTTCTTCACCACTGTGTAATCCTGGTAATGGAGAGACACATTAATAAATCTCACTACAGACATTTCCAGAGTCCTCACCTCTCCAGTTCTGTCCGTTATTCCCATAGATAAGAATGATGTAATGTGACGTCATCAGAATCTCTCACCTCTCCAGTGAGACGGAAGATGATCTCTAGGGTGAGGTGTAATATCCTCTCCGCCATCTTGTCTCTGTCCATATCCATCTTTGATGGGTAAATCAGGAAAATTCTCTTCTATAGAAGATCTTCACTGAGAGGATCCGATATTGTAGAGACCTGAATGAGAAGAAGATGAGGCGATATAACATCATAAGAATCCTGTAATAATACAATTACTGGAGATAATAAGGGAAACATATGAGGAGAGTAATTATCTTACAACATTCTGCATTTTTCTCTGACATCTGCTAATAGAGATGAGCGAATCTGAACAGTATAGTTCGGCTTCCATACTGAACACCTACTGTTCGGGCATGGACGCTGAACTCGGACTTCACCAGGAAGTCCGTGTTACTGTTCGGGATCACCTGCCCAAACAACGGGTGATTGTCGCACTGTCATGTGCATGACAGCGTGGCAAACACCGCTTCTGATCGGCAGTGAAATCATCCCCACCTGTCAGAGAGCCACGGTTCCCACCCTCCAGCCGCACTCCACATAGAGAATAATGGAGCCTCCAGCACCGACCTCCACCCGCAGAGCCGCACTCCACATAGAGAATAACGGAGCCTCCGGCACCGACCTCCACCCGCAGAGCCGCACTCCACATAGAGAATGGAGCCTCCAGCACCTACCTCCACCCGCAGAGCCTCACTCCACATAGAGAATAATGGAGCCTCCGGCACTGACCTCCACATAGAGAATAATGGAGCCTCCGGCACCTACCTCCACCCGCAGAGCCTCACTCCACATAGAGAATAATGGAGCCTCCAGCACCTACCTCCACCCGCAGAGCCTCACTCCACATAGAGAATAATGGAGCTCCTCCGCCCACCGACCTCCACCCGCAGAGCCGCACTCCACATAGAGAATAATGGAGCCTCCGGCACCTACCTCCACCCGCAGAGCCGCACTCCACATAGAGAATAATGGAGCCTCCGGCACCTACCTCCACCCGCAGAACCGCACTCCACATAGAGAATAATGGAGCCTTCAGCACCTACCTCCACCCGCAGAACTACACTCCACGCAGGGGTCGACAAAGTTGTCCAGAATCTAGGAGCCAGCCAAAAAATTTAGGAGCCAGAATTTTTGCCTGCCCATTATCATCATTGCCTGCCCATCATCATCATCATCTCCTCTCTATCATCATTATTGCCTCCCCATTAATATCATCATCATCGCCTTCCCATTATCATTGCCTCCCTGTCATCATCATCATTCTCCCCATTAATATCATCATCATCGCCTTCCCATTATCATTGCCTTCCCATCATAATCATTGCCTCCCCATTTATATCATCACTATTGCCTCCTCATTAATATCATCATCATCGCCTTCCCATTATCATTGTCTCCCCATCATCATTATCATTGCCTCCCCATTAATATCATCATCATTGCCTTCCAATTATCATTGCCTCCCTATCATCATCATCATCATTGCCTCCCCATTAATATCATCATCATTGCCTTCCCATTATCATTGCCTCCCTATCATCATCATTGCCTCCCCATTAATATCATCATCATCATCGCCTTCCCATTATTGCCTCCCCATTAATATCATCATCATGATTATTGCCTTCCCATTAATATCATCACCATCATTATTGCCTTCCCATCATCATCATCGCCTCCTCACCACCATCACTGCCTCCCCCCACCACCATCACACATACAGCACGTCAGGCAGCACTCTCTCACATACACGCAGGCACACACACGCAGGCACACACACACGCCTCACCTGTCCGGCGTCCGCGCGCTCTCTGCCACAGCCGGCCGCTGAATGATGACGTCATTCAGCGGCGCAGCTGTGAGAAAGGAAGCGCCGGCGCCCCTTGGAGCTCGAAGCTGCGGCAGCGGAGGCACGGGGAGAGGTATGTATTGCGCCGGCAGCTGCCGGGGGCCCTGAGCAAGCGGGGGGGCCCAGTGGCGCCGCTGACGGGCACCGGGGTGACCGACGGCGAGTGGGCCCCCCCGCCTGCTCAGGGTCCCTCTTTAATTCCCCGGGCGCCAGGCATGATTTTCTAGGTGCCACTGGCGACCGGATTTGTCGAACTCTGACAGAATAATGGAGCCTCCGGCACCGACCTCCACCCGCAGAGCCGCACTCCACATAGAGAATGGAGCCTCCGGCACCGACCTCCACCCGCAGAGCCGCACTCCACATAGAGAATAACGGAGCCTCCGGCACCGACCTCCACCCGCAGAGCCGCACTCCACATAGAGAATAATGGAGCCTCCGGCACCGACCTCCACCCGCAGAGCCGCACTCCACATAGAGAATAATGGAGCCTCCAGCACCAACCTCCACCCGCAGAGCCGCACTCCACATAGAGAATAATGGAGCCTCCAGCACCAACCTCCACCCGAAGAGCCGCACTCCACATAGAGAATAATGGAGCCTCCGCCACCGACCTCCACCGCAGAGCCGCACTCCACATAGAGAATAATGGAGCCTCCGGCACCTACCTCCACCCGCAGAGCCGCACTCCACATAGAGAATAATGGAGCCTCCGGCACCTACCTCCACCCGCAGAACCGCACTCCACATAGAAAATAATGGAGCCTTCAGCACCTACCTCCACCCGCAGAACCACACTCCACACAGGGGTCGACAAAGTTGTCCAGAATCTAGGAGCCAGCCAAAAAATTTAGGAGCCAGAATTTTTGCCTGCCCATTATCATCATTGCCTGCCCATCATCATCATCATCTCCTCTCTATCATCATTATTGCCTCCCCATTAACATCATCATCATCGCCTTCTCATTATCATTGCCTCCCTGTCATCATCATCATTATCTCCCATTAATATCATCATCATCATTGCCTTCCCATTATCATCATTGCCTCCCCATTTATATCATCACTATTGCCTCCTCATTAATATCATCATCATCGCCTTCCCATTATCATTGTCTCCCCATCATCATTATCATTGCCTCCCCATTAATATATCATCATTGCCTTCCAATTATCATTGCCTCCCTATCATCATCATCATCATTGCCTCCCCATTAATATCATCATCATTGCCTTCCCATTATCATTGCCTCCCTATCATCATCATTGCCTCCCCAATATTCATCATCATCATTGCCTTCCCATTATTGCCTCCCCATCATCATCATTGCCTCCCCATTAATATCATCATCATGATTATTGCCTTCCCATTATCATTGCCTCCCATTAATATCATCACCATCATTATTGCCTTCCATCATCATCATCGCCTCCTCACCACAATCACTGCCTCCCCCACCACCATCACACATACAGCACGTCAGGCAGCACTCTCTCACATACACGCAGGCACACACACGCAGACACACACACACGCCTCACCTGTCCGGCGTCCGCACGCTCTCTGCCACAGCCGGCCGCTGAATGATGACGTCATTCAGCGGCGCAGCTGTGAGAAAGGAAGCGCCGGCGCCCCTTGGAGCTCGAAGCTGCGGCAGCGGAGGCACGGGGAGAGGTATGTATTGCGCCGGCTGCTGCCGGGGGCCCTGAGCAAGCGGGGGGGCCCAGTGGCGCCGCTGACGGGCACCGGGGTGACTGACGGCGAGTGGGCCCCCCCGCCTGCTCAGGGCCCCTCTTTAATTCCCCGGGCGCCAGGCATGATTTTCTAGGTGCCACTGGCGACCGGATTTGTCGAACTCTGACAGAGAATAATGGAGCCTCCGGCACCGACCTCCACCCGCAGAGCCGCACTCCACATAGAGAATGGAGCCTCCGGCACCGACCTTCAACCGCAGAGCCGCACTCCACATAGAGAATAACAGAGCCTCCGGCACCGACCTCCACCCGCAGAGACGCACTCCACATAGAGAATAACGGAGCCTCCAGCACCGACTACCACCCGCAGAGCCGCACTCCACATAGAGAATAACGGAGCCTCCGGCACCGACCTCCACCCGCACTCCACATAGAGAATAACGGGGCCTCCAGCACCGACCTCCACCAGCAGAGCCGCACTCCACATAAAGAATAACGGAGCCTCCGGGACCGACCTCCACCGCAGAGCCGCACTCCACATAGAGAATAACGGAGCCTCCGGCACCTACCTCCACCCGCAGAGCCGCACTCCACATAGAGAATAACGGAGCTCCGGCACCTACCTCCACCCGCAGAGCCGCACTCCACATAGAGGATAACGGAGCCTCCGGCACCGACCTCAACCCGCAGAGCCGCACTCCACATAGAGAATAACGGAGCCTCCGGCACCGACCTCCACCCGCAGAGCCGCACTCCACATAGAGAATAACGGAGCCTCCGGCACCGACCTCCACCGTAGAGCCGCACTCCACATAGAGAATAACGGAGCCTCCGGCATCTACCTCCACCCGCAGAGCCGCACTCCACATAGAGAATAACTGAGCCTCCGACACGCCCTCACACGCAGAGCCGCCCTCCACATAGAGAATAACGGAGCCTCCGGCACCGACCTCCACCCGCAGAGCCGCACTCCACATAGAGAATAACGGAGCCTCCGGCACCGACCTCCACCCGCAGAGCCGCACTCCACATAGAGAATAACGGAGCCTCCGGCACCTACCTCCACCCGCAGAGCCGCACTCCACATAGAGAATAACGGAGCCTCCGGCACCGACCTCCCCGCACTCCACAGAGAGAATAACGGGGCCTCCGGCACCTACCTCAACCCGCACTCCACATAGAGAATAACGGAGCCTCCGGCACCTACCTCCACCCGCAGAGCCGCACTCCACATAGAGAATAACGGAGCCTCCGGCACCTACCTCCACCGCAGAGCCGAACTCCACATAGAGAATAACGGAGCCTCGCACCTACCTCCACCCGCAGAGCCGCACTCCACATAGAGAATAACGGAGCCTCCGCACGACCTCCCAGCAGAGCCGCACTCCACATAGAGAATAACGGAGCCTCCGGCACCTACCTCACCCGCAGAGCCGCACTCCACATAGAGAATAATGGAGCCTCCAGCACCAACCTCCACCCGCAGAGCCGCACTCCACATAGAGAATAATGGAGCCTCCCGCACCAACTCACCGAAGAGCCGCACTCCACATAGAGAATAATGGAGCCTCCGCACGACCTCCACCGCAGAGCCGCACTCCACATAGAGAATAACGGAGCCTCCGGCACCCACTCCACCGCAGAGCCGCACTCCACATAGAGAATAACGGAGCTCGGCACCGACCTCCACCGCAGAGCCGACTCCACATAGAGAATACGGAGCCTCCGGCACCTACTCACCGCAGAGCCGCACTCCACATAGAGAATAACGGAGCCTCGGCACGACCTCCACCGCATCCACAGGGAATAACGGGGCCTCCGGCACCTACCTCAACCGCAGAGCCGCACTCCACATAGAGAATAACGGAGCCTCCGGCACCTACTCCACCCGCAGGCCGCACTCCACATAGAGAATAACGGAGCCCGGCACTACCTCCACCCGCAGAGCCGAACTCCACATAGAGAATAACGGAGCCTCGGCACCTACCTCCACCGCAGGCCACTCCACATAGAGAATAACGGAGCTCCGGCACGACTCCACCAGCAGGCCGCACTCCACATAGAGAATAACGGAGCCTCCGGCCCTACCTCCACCGCAGAGCCGCACTCCACATAGAGAATAATGGAGCCTCCAGCACCAACTCCACCGCAGAGCCGCACTCCACATAGAGAATAATGGAGCTCCAGCACACCTCCACCCGAAGGCCGCACTCCACATAGAGAATAATGGAGCCTCCGCCACCGACTCCACCGCAGGCCGCATCCACATAGAGAATAATGGAGCCTCCGGCACCTACCTCCACCCGCAGAGCCGCACTCCACATAGAGAATAATGGAGCCTCCGGCACCTACCTCCACCCGCAGAACCGCACTCACATAGAAAATAATGGAGCCTTCAGCACCTACCTCCACCCGCAGAACCACACTCCACACAGGGGTCGACAAAGTTGTCCAGAATCTAGGAGCCAGCCAAAAAATTTAGGAGCCAGAATTTTTGCCTGCCCATTATCATCATTGCCTGCCCATCATCATCATCATCTCCTCTCTATCATCATTATTGCCTCCCCATTATCATCATCGCCTTCCCATTATCATTGCCTCCCTGTCATCATCATCATTATCTCCCCATTAATATCATCATCATCATTGCCTTCCCATTATCATCATTGCCTCCCCATTTATATCATCACTATTGCCTCCTCATTAATATCATCATCATCGCCTTCCCATTATCATTGTCTCCCCATCATCATTATCATTGCCTCCCCATTAATATCATCATCATTGCCTTCCAATTATCATTGCCTCCCTATCATCATCATTGCCTCCCCATTAATATCATCATCATTGCCTTCCCATTATCATTGCCTCCCTATCATCATCATTGCCTCCCAATAATATCATCATCATCATTGCCTTCCCATTATTGCCTCCCCATCATCATCATTGCCTCCCCATTAATATCATCATCATGATTATTGCCTTCCCATTATCATTGCCTCCCCATTAATATCATCACCATCATTATTGCCTTCCCATCATCATCATCGCCTCCTCACCACAATCACTGCCTCCCCCCACCACCATCACACATACAGCACGTCAGGCAGCACTCTCTCACATACACGCAGGCACACACACGCAGACCACACACACACGCCTCACCTGTCCGGCGTCCGCACGCTCTCTGCCACAGCCGGCCGCTGAATGATGACGTCATTCAGCGGCGCAGCTGTGAGAAAGGAAGCGCCGGCGCCCCTTGGAGCTCGAAGCTGGGCAGCGGAGGCACGGAGAGGTATGTATTGCGCCGCTGCTGCGGGGCCTGAGCAAGCGGGGGGGCCAGTGCGCCGCTGACGGCACCGGGGTGACTGACGCGAGTGGGCCCCCCCGCCTGCTCAGGCCCCTCTTTAATTCCCGGGCGCCAGGCATGATTTTCTAGGTGCCCCTGGCGACCGGATTTGTCGAACTCTGACAGGAAATGGAGCCTCCGGCACGACCCCCACCCGCAGAGCCGCACTCCACATAGAGAATGGAGCCTCCGGCACCGCCCTTCACCCGCAGAGCCGCACTCCATAGAGATAACGGGACCCTCCGGCACCGACCTCCACCGCAGAGCCGCACTCACATAGAGAATAACGGAGCCTCCGGCACCGACCTCCACCCGCAGAGCCGCACTCCACATAGAGAATAACGGAGCCTCCGGCACCGACCTCACCCGCACTCCACATAGAGAATAACGGGCCTCCAGCACCGACCTCCACCAGCAGAGCCGCACTCCACATAAAGAATAACGGAGCCTCCGGCACCGACCTCCACCCGCAGAGCCGCACTCCACATAGAGAATAACGGAGCCTCCGGCACCGACCTCCACCCGCACTCCACATAGAGAATAACGGAGCCTCCAGCACGACCTCCCCGCAGAGCGCACTCCACAAGAGAATAACGGAGCCTCCGGCACCGACCTTCACCCGCTAGAGCCGCACTCCACATAGAGAATAACGGAGCCTCCGGCACTACCTCCACCACCGCACAGAGCCGCGACTCCACCATAGAGAATAACGGAGCCTCCGGCACCGACCTCCACCCGCAGAGCCGCACTCCACATAGAGAATAACGGAGCCTCCGGCACCGACCTCCACCCGCAGAGCCGCACTCCACATAGAGAATAACGGAGCCTCCGGCACTACCTCCACCCGCAGAGCCGCACTCCACATAGAGAATAACGGAGCCTCCAGCACCGACCTCCACCCGCAGCGCACTCCAATAGAGAATAACGGAGCCTCCGCACCGACCTCACCCGTAGAGCCGCACTCCACATAGAGAATAACGGAGCTCCGCATCTACCTCACCCGAGAGCCGCACTCACATAGAAATAACTGAGCTCCGACACCGCCTCCACAGCAGAGCCGCCTCCACATAGAGAATAACGGAGCCTCCGGCACCGACCTCCACCCGCAGAGCCGCACTCCACATAGAGAATAACGGAGCCTCCGGCACCGCTCACCGCGAGCCGCACTCCACATAGAGAATAACGGAGCCTCGGCACTACCTCCACCCGCAGAGCCGCACTCCACATAGAGAATAACGGAGCCTCCGGCACCGACCTTCACCCGCACTCCACAGAGAGAATAACGGGGCCTCCGGCACCTACCTCAACCCGCAGAGCCGCACTCCACATAGAGAATAACGGAGCCTCCGGCACCTACCTCCACCCGCAGAGCCGCACTCCACATAGAGAATAACGGAGCCTCCGGCACCTACCTCCACCCGCAGAGCCGAACTCCACATAGAGAATAACGGAGCCTCCGGCACCTACCTCCACCGCAGAGCCGCACTCCACATAGAGAATAACGGAGCCTCCGGCACCGACCTCCACCAGCAGAGCCGCACTCCACATAGAGAATAACGGAGCCTCCGGCACCTACCTCCACCCGCAGAGCCGCACTCCACATAGAGAATAATGGAGCCTCCAGCACCAACCTCCACCCGCAGAGCCGCACTCCACATAGAGAATAATGGAGCCTCCAGCACCAACCTCCACCCGAAGAGCCGCACTCCACATAGAGAATAATGGAGCCTCCGCCACCGACCTCCACCCGCAGAGCCGCACTCCACATAGAGAATAATGGAGCCTCCGGCACCTACCTCCACCCGCAGAGCCGCACTCCACATAGAGAATAATGGAGCCTCCGGCACCTACCTCCACCCGCAGAACCGCACTCCACATAGAAAATAATGGAGCCTTCAGCACCTACCTCCACCCGCAGAACCACACTCCACAAGGGGTCGACAAAGTTGTCCAGAATCTAGGAGCCAGCCAAAAAATTTAGGAGCCAGAATTTTTGCCTGCCCATTATCATCATTGCCTGCCCATCATCATCATCATCTCCTCTCTATCATCATTATTGCCTCCCCATTATCATCATCGCCTTCCCATTATCATTGCCTCCCTGTCATCATCATCATTATCTCCCCATTAATATCATCATCATCATTGCCTTCCCATTATCATCATTGCCTCCCCATTTATATCATCACTATTGCCTCCTCATTAATATCATCATCATCGCCTTCCCATTATCATTGTCTCCCCATCATCATTATCATTGCCTCCCCATTAATATCATCATCATTGCCTTCCAATTATCATTGCCTCCCTATCATCATCATTGCCTCCCCATTAATATCATCATCATTGCCTTCCCATTATCATTGCCTCCCTATCATCATCATTGCCTCCCCAATAATATCATCATCATCATTGCCTTCCCATTATTGCCTCCCCATCATCATCATTGCCTCCCCATTAATATCATCATCATGATTATTGCCTTCCCATTATCATTGCCTCCCCATTAATATCATCACCATCATTATTGCCTTCCCATCATCATCATCGCCTCCTCACCACAATCACTGCCTCCCCCCACCACCATCACACATACAGCACGTCAGGCAGCACTCTCTCACATACACGCAGGCACACACACGCAGACACACACACACGCCTCACCTGTCCGGCGTCCGCACGCTCTCTGCCACAGCCGGCCGCTGAATGATGACGTCATTCAGCGGCGCAGCTGTGAGAAAGGAAGCGCCGGCGCCCCTTGGAGCTCGAAGCTGCGGCAGCGGAGGCACGGGGAGAGGTATGTATTGCGCCGGCTGCTGCCGGGGGCCCTGAGCAAGCGGGGGGGCCCAGTGGCGCCGCTGACGGGCACCGGGGTGACTGACGGCGAGTGGGCCCCCCGCCTGCTCAGGGCCCCTCTTTAATTCCCCGGGCGCCAGGCATGATTTTCTAGGTGCCACTGGCGACCGGATTTGTCGAACTCTGACAGAGAATAATGGAGCCTCCGGCACCGACCTCCACCCGCAGAGCCGCACTCCACATAGAGAATGGAGCCTCCGGCACCGACCTTCACCCGCAGAGCCGCACTCCACATAGAGAATAACGGAGCCTCCGGCACCGACCTCCACCCGCAGAGCCGCACTCCACATAGAGAATAACGGAGCCTCCGGCACCGACCTCCACCCGCAGAGCCGCACTCCACATAGAGAATAACGGAGCCTCCGGCACCGACCTCCACCCGCACTCCACATAGAGAATAACGGGGCCTCCAGCACCGACCTCCACCAGCAGAGCCGCACTCCACATAAAGAATAACGGAGCCTCCGGCACCGACCTCCACCCGCAGAGCCGCACTCCACATAGAGAATAACGGAGCCTCCGGCACCTACCTCCACCCGCAGAGCCGCACTCCACATAGAGAATAACGGAGCCTCCAGGCACCTACCTCCACCCGCAGAGCCGCACTCCAGATAGAGGATAACGGAGCCTCCGGCACCGACCTTCACCCGTAGAGCCGCACTCCACATAGAGAATAACGGAGCCTCCGGACATCTCTCCACCCGCAGAGCCGCACTCCACATAGAGAATAACTGGCTCCGGACGAGCCTCCACACGAGAGCCGCCCTCCACATAGAGAATAACGGAGCCTCGGCACGACCTCCACCGCAGAGCCGCACTCCACATAGAGAATAACGGAGCTCCGGCACCGCCCTCCACCGCAGAGCGCCCTCCACATAGAGAAGTAACGGAGCCTCCGGCACCTGACCTCCACCCGCCGCCATGTAAGGAGCCGCACTCTTCACACTCCACGAGAGAATAGGAGCCTCAGGCCCACTCACCCGCAGAGCGCACTCACATAGAGAATAACGGAGCCTCCGGCACCGACCTCACCCGCAGAGCCGCACTCCACATAGAGAATAACGGAGCCTCCGGCACCTACCTCACCCGCAGAGCCGCACTCCACATAGAGAATAACGGAGCCTCCGGCACCGACCTCCACCGCAGAGCCGCACTCCACATAGAGAATAACGGAGCCTCCGGCACCGACCTCCACCGCAGAGCCGCACTCCACATAGAGAATAACGGAGCCTCCGGCACCGACCTCCACCGCAGAGCGCACTCCACATAGAGAATAACGGAGCCTCCGGCACCTACCTCCACCCGCAGAGCCGCACTCCACATAAAGAATAACGGAGCCTCCGGCACCGACCTCCACCGCAGAGCCGCACTCCACATAGAGAATAACGGAGCCTCCGGCACCTACTCACCGCAGAGCCGCACTCCACATAGAGAATAACGGAGCCTCCGGCACCGACCTCCACCCGCAGAGCCGCACTCCACTAGGATACGGACTCGGATACCCCTCGAGAGCGATCCATAGAGATACGAGCCTCCGGCACCTACCTACACCCGCCTAGGAGCCGCACTCCACATAGAGAATAACGGAGCCTCGGCCGACCTCCGCAGAGCGCCCCATAGGAATACGGGCTCGGCACCTACCTCCACCGCAGAGCCGCACTCCACTATGATGAGATAAAAATATAAATCGGAGCCTCCGGCACCGACCTCACCCGAGAGCCGCACTCCACATAGAGAATAACGGAGCCTCCGGCACCTACCTCCACCCGCAGAGCCGCACTCCACATAGAGAATAACTGGAGCCTCCGACGCACCACGACCTCCACCCGCAGAGCCGCACTCCACATAGAGAATAACGGAGCCTCCGGCACCACCTCCACCCGCAGAGCCGCACTCCACATAGAGAATAACGGAGCCTCCGGCCCCACCGACCTCCACTCCGCAGAACCCGCACTCCACAGAGAGAATAACGGGAGCCTCCGGCACCTACCTCAACCCGCAGAGCCGCACTCCACATAGAGAATAACGGAGCCTCCGGCACCTACCTCCACCCGCAGAGCCGCACTCCACATAGAGAATAACGGAGCCTCCCGGGACCTACCTCCACCCAGCAGAGCCGACACTCCACATAGAGAATACGGAGCCTCCGGCACTACCTCCACCGCAGAGCCGCACTCCACATAGAGAATAACGGAGCCTCGGCACACGACCTCCACACAGCAGAGCCGCACTCCACATAGAGAATAACGGATGCCTCCGGCACCTACTCCACCCGCGAGCCGCACTCCACATTAGAGAATATGGACCTCCAGCACCAACCTCCACCGCAGAGCCGCACTCCACATAGAGAATAATGGAGCCTCCGCACCAACCTCCACCGAAGAGCCGCATCCACATAGAGAATAATGGAGCCTCCGCCACGACTCACCCATGCCGCATCCACATGGAATATGAGATCCTCGGCCCACCACTCCACCGCAGAGCCGCTCCCACATAGGAAAAATTTGGCCTCGGCCCCCTTACTCACAGCAGAACGCTCCACATAGAAATAATGAGCCTCAGCACCTACCTCCCGCAGAACACACTCCACATTTGGGGTCACAAAGTTGTCCAGAATCTGGAGCCAGCCAAAAATTTAGGAGCCAGAATTTTGCCTGCCCATATATCATTGCCTGCCCATCTATCATCTCTCTCTATCTATTATTGCCTCCCCATTATCATCATCGCTCTTTCCCATAATCATGCCTCCCTGCTCATCACTTATCCCATTAATATCATCATCATCATTGCCTTCCATTGCATCATCTTGCCCCCCATTTCTATCATCACTATTGCCTCCTCATTAATATCATCATCATCGCCTTCCCATTACATGCTCCCATCTCTTATCATTGCCCCCATTAAAATCATCATCCTTGCCTTCCAATATGCATTGCCTCCCTATACTCAGCTTGCCTCCCCATTAATATCATCATCATTGCCTTCCCATTATCATTGCCTCCCTATCATCATCTTGCCATCCCAATAGATCATCATCATCATTGGCCCTTCCCATTATGGCCTCCCCATCATCACATTGCCCCCCATTAAATTTCTATGCATTGCTCCATTTTCCTTGCCTCCATTAATATCATACCATCTTATGCCTTCCCTCATCATATCCGCTCCTCACCACAATCATGCCTCCCCACCACCTTCACACTACAGCAGTAGGCCGCACTCTCTCACATCACGCAGGCAAACACACTGCAGACACACACACACGCCTCACTGTACCGGCGTCCGCACGCTCTCTGCCACGCGGCCGCTGAATGATGACGTCATTCAACGGGCGCTGCTGTGAGACGGAAGCGCCGGCGCCCCTGGAGCTCGAAGCTGCGGCCTCGGAGGCACGGAGAGGTAAGTATTGCGCCGGCTGCTGCGGGCCATGAGAAGCGGGGGGCCGTGGCGCCGCTGACGGGCACCGGGTACTGACGGCGAGTGGGCCCACCCCTGTCAGGCCCCTATTAATTCCGGGCCCAGGCTGATTTTCTAGGCCACTGGCGACCGGATTTGTCGAACTCTGACAGAGAATAATGGAGCCTCCGGCACCGACCTCCACCCGCAGAGCCGCACTCCACATAGAGAATGGAGCCTCCGGCACCGACCTTCACCCGCAGAGCCGCACTCCACATAGAGAATAACGGAGCCTCCGGCACCGACCTCCACCCGCAGAGCCGCACTCCACATAGAGAATAACGGAGCCTCCGGCACCGACCTCCACCCGAGAGCCGCACTCCACATAGAGAATAACGGAGCCTCCGGCACGACCTCCACCGCACACTCCACATAGAGAATAACGGGGCCTCCAGCACCGACCTCCACAGCAGAGCCGCCCTCCACATAAAGAATAACGGAGCCTCCGGCACCGACCTCCACCCGCAGAGCCGCACTCCACATAGAGAATAACGGAGCCTCCGGCACCTACCTCCACCCGCAGAGCCGCACTCCACATAGAGAATAACGGAGCCTCCGGCACCTACCTCCACCCGCAGAGCCGCACTCCAGATAGAGGATAACGGAGCCTCCGGCACCGACCTCAACCCGCACTCCACAGAGAGAATAACGGGGCCTCCGGCACCTACCTCAACCCGCAGAGCCGCACTCCACATAGAGAATAACGGAGCCTCCGGCACCTACCTCCACCCGCAGAGCCGAACTCCACATAGAGAATAACGGAGCCTCCGGCACCTACCTCCACCGCAGAGCCGCACTCCACATAGAGAATAACGGAGCCTCCGGCACCGACCTCCACCAGCAGAGCCGCACTCCACATAGAGAATAACGGAGCCTCCGGCACCTACCTCCACCCGCAGAGCCGCACTCCACATAGAGAATAACGGAGCCTCCGGCACCGACCTCCACCCGCAGAGCCGCACTCCACATAGAGAATAACGGAGCCTCCGGCACCTAACTCCACCCGCAGAGCCGCACTCCACATAGAGAATAACGGAGCCTCCGGCACCGACCTCCACCCGCAGAGCCGCACTCCACATAGAGGATAACGGAGCCTCCGGCACCTACCTCCACCCGCAGAGCCGCACTCCACATAGAGAATAACGGAGCCTCCGGCACCTACCTCCACCCGCAGAGCCGCACTCCACATAGAGAATAACGGAGCCTCCGGCACCGACCTCCACCAGCAGAGCCGCACTCCACATAGAGAATAACGGAGCCTCCGGCACCTACCTCCACCCGCAGAGCCGCACTCCACATAGAGAATAACGGAGCCTCCGGCACCGACCTCCACCCGCAGAGCCGCACTCCACATAGAGAATAACAAAGCCTCCGGCACACGACCTCCACCCGCAGAGCCGCACTCCACATAGAGAATAACGGAGCCTCCGGCACCGACCTCCACCCGCAGAGCCGCACTCCACATAGAGGATAACGGAGCCTCCGGCACCGACCTCCACCCGCAGAGCCGCACTCCACATAGAGAATAACGGAGGTGTGCGGAGTCGCGCGTGTACGAGGTGTGCGGAGCCGCGCGTGTACGAGGTGTGCGGAGCCGCGCGTGTACGAGGTGTGCGGAGCCGCGCGTGTACGAGGTGTGCGGAGCCGCGCGTGTACGAAGTGTGCGGAGCCGCGTGCGTCCATTGATCATGTACGGAGCGGAGCCGCGTGCGTCCTATTGGGGAATTCATGTACGGAGCGGAGCCGCGCGCGTCCTATTGGGGATTCATGTACGGAGCGGAGCCGCGCGCGTCCTATTGGGGGGATTCATGTACGGAGCTGAGCCGCGCGCGTCCTATTGGGGGATTCATGTACGGAGCTGAGCCGCGCGCGTCCTATTGGGGGATTCATGTACGGAGCGGAGCCGCGCTGCGTCCTATTGGGGGATTCATGTACGGAGCGGAGCCGCGTGCTCCTATTGGGGGATTCATGTACGGAGCGGAGCCGCGTCGTCCTATTGGGGGATTCATGTACGGAGCGGAGCCGCGCGCGTCCTATTGGGGGGATTCATGTACGGAGCGGAGCCGCGCGCGTCCTATTGGGGGGATTCATGTACGGAGCGGAGCCGCCGCGTCCTATTGGGGGATTCATGTACGGAGCGGAGCCCGTGCGTCCTATTGGGGGATTCATGTACGGAGCGGAGCCTCGTGCGTCCTATTGGGGGGATTCATGTAACGGAGCAGAGCCGTGTGTCCTATTGGGGGATTCATGTACGGAGCAGGCCTGGTGTTCTATTGGGGGGATTCATGTACGGAGCAGAGCCGCGTGCGTCCTATTGGGGGGATTCATATACGGAGCAGAGCCGCGTGCGTCCTATTGGGGGGGATTCATGTACGGAGGAGCCGCGTGCGTCCTATTGGGGGATTCATGTACGGAGCGGAGCCTCGTGCGTCCTATTGGGGGATTCATGTACGGAGCGGAGCCGCGTGTGTCCTATTGGGGGATTCATGTACGGAGCGGAGCCTCGTGCGTCCTATTGGGATTAGTGTACGAAGCCTCGTGCGTCCTATTGGGGGGATTAGTGTACGGAGCGGAGCGTGTGCGTCCTATTGGGGGATTCATGTACGGAGCGGAGCCTCGTGCGTCCTATTGGGGGGATTCATGTACGGAGCGGAGCCGTGTGTGTCCTATTGAGGGGATTCATGTACGGAGCGGAGCCTCGTGCGTCCTATTGGGGGGATTCATGTACGGAGCGGAGCCGCGTGTGTCCTATTGGGGGATTCATGTACGGAGCGGAGCCTCGTGCGTCCTATTGGGGGATTCATGTAGGGAGTGGAGCCGCGTGCGTCCTATTGGGGGGATTCATGTACAGAGCGGAGCCGCGTGCGTCCTATTGGGGTATTTATGTACGGAGCGGAGCCTCGTGTGTCTATTGGGGGGATTCATGTAGGACGGAGCCGCGTGCGTCCTATTGGGGGATTCATGTACGGAGCGGAGCCTCATGTGTCCTATTGGGGGGATTCATGTACGGAGCGGAGCCGCGTGCGTCCTATTGGGGGGATTCATGTACGGAGCGGAGCCGCGTGCGTCCTATTGGGGGGATTCATGTACGGAGCGGAGCCGCGTGTGTCCTATTGGGGGGATTCATGTACGGAGCGGAGCCTCGTGCGTCCTATTGGGGGGATTCGTGTACGGAGCGGAGCAGTGTGCCTCCTATTGGGGGATTCATGTAGGGAGTGGAGCCGCGTGCGTCCTATTGGGGGATTCGTGTACGGAGCGGAGGCGTGTGCCTCCTATTGGGGAATTCATGTAGGGAGTGGAGCCGCGTGCGTCCTATTGGGGGGATTCATGTACGGAGCGGAGCCTCGTGCGTCCTATTGGGGGGATTCATGTACGGAGCGGAGCCGCGTGTGTCCTATTGGGGGGATTCATGTACGGAGCGGAGCCTCGTGCGTCCTATTGGGGGGATTCGTGTACGGAGCGGAGCCTCGTGCGTCCTATTGGGGGGATTCATGTACGGAGCGGAGCCGTGTGCGTCTGTCACGGGTGTGTCGCGGCGGAGATCGTCGCGATTGCACACCCTGACTTCGCACAGCTGAGTTTCTGGTGCTGGGTGTTTTTCAGCACTGAGGGAGTTAATTCTTTCTCTCTCGATGCTGGACTGACCAGCCTCGCCCAGCTTGCGATTGATGTTTTGTTAATTAGCTTCCTTCATATACCTGCTGGTCTGCTGGGGAAGTTGCCGGTGAAAGCATTCATTCAGACCAGCAGAGCGGATCGTTTCTGAGAAGACTTAAGCTAAGAGTGCCTGTTGTGGTTTTTCCTCTCCTCGCTTATTGTTTATCTTCTTAACCTTTTGTGTTCCTCTGTAGTGGAAGTTTTGTATGCAAGGCAGTGTTTTCTTTACCCCTTGTCTGTCTCGTTTGTATTTGACTGTGTGTAAGCTGTTACCTGCCCATTCCCTGTGGTGGTAATCAGGGTCCTTCTCAGGACTAAATTACAGTGGTCAGGGATCTACAGGAGACAGGGTTACGCTGGCGGCCTGGACCTCTGTACCATTAACAGTACCTCCAGGTAGAGGGACTAGTCAGGACCCCAGTTCAGGGTCAGCATATACCCCGGTCCACCTCTATCCTGAGACAGCGTTTCACGTGCACAGTATAGACCTACAATACATTGGATATTATGTCAGGTAAGACATTGCTGGCAGATTCTACGTATACATGTTGATATTTTCTATAATATGAAATATAGAATGTTGTCACATTAGATATATGTTACTATCATAGAATATATCTATTATACGTCGTGACATTTTCACCGGCCACTCTAAAAGATTCTCCCCAGCTACCATGGATCCAGTAGCCCAGTTAGCTCAGCAGTTGCAGAGTTTATCCATGGAGCGGACGGACGTTAAGTCCAAGGTTTTGTACCCCCGGGAGCAAACCAGATCTGAACCTAAAGTAGCTCTCCCGGACAGGTTCACTGGTGGGCGGGACAAATTTTTTACCTTCCGGGAGGCATGTAAATTATATTTTCGGCTACGGCCTCGGTCTTCGGGGAGTGAAGACCAGAGGGTGGGAATTGTCATCTCGCTCTTACAAGGGGACCCTCAATCCTGGGCATTCTCTCTTCCTCCAGACTCCCCGGCTCTCCAGTCAGTAGATCGATTTTTTACAGCCCTGGGTCTGGTATATGATGACCCGGATCGGGTCTCCCTTGCTGAAAGGAAGTTACGTAAGGTACAGCAGGGAGATCGTCCGGCGGAGGAATTTTCTTCTGAGTTCCGTAGATGGGCCACAGATACTCAGTGGAATGACCCAGCTCTTAGGAGCCAGTTTTGTCAAGGATTATCTGACAAATTAAAAGATGTGTTGGCTCAGTATGAGTCTCCCCCGTCACTGGAGGTCGCTATGGCCCTTGCGATTCGCATTGATAGACGGCTTTGAGAGAGGTGCGAGGTAACTCATGCCCCCTGTGATGACTCCACCTCCTTCTAAAGTCCCTAATATTGAGGTTCCTCTGGTTTGTTCTGAGGAGCCTATGCAGTTAGGAGGGACATCGTTTCGAGGGAGGGGATCGGCGGTGCGCCGCAATACAGGAAAGTGTTACTTCTGCGGGAGAAAGGGACATTTTGTTGGGGGGTGTCCATCCCGTACTTTGCTGAGCAAGGAGTCGCCGGAAAACTGTTGATCCCAGGTTGTGTGGTGGACGACAATCTGGGAGTATGTATTTCGTCCCCAAGTCCGTCTCAGTTTCTCGTACCAGCGGAGGTGGTGGTAGGTACAAGAACTGAGAGGATTTCTGTTCTTCTGGATAGTGGGGCCGCGGCTAATCTGGTGGACGCTCGGTTTGCCCAGGTGCAAGGTATGCAACTGAGTGTATTGGCCAAACCTATCCCTATATTCTCTATTGACGCCAGGCCTCTCGGTCAAGGTAGCTTTGTGCAAGCCGTGCATAACATAGACCTTCGAGTGGGGGCAATACATAAAGAACTATTGTCTTGTTATGTGTTGGAGGGTCTTCCCACTCCTATTGTGTTGGGACTTCCTTGGTTAACTAAACATAACCCAGTTATTAATTGGCAATCCAGAGAGATAAGCCAGTGGGGTGAATTTTGCCATAGTAACTGCATGAACACGGTCATCGGTGCGGTCATGCCTAGAACCTTACCTCCTTTACTGGAGGACTTTGAGGATGTGTTTTCAGAAGAGGGGTGTCAAGAATTACCCCCTCATCGCGCGTATGACTGTGCTATAAAATTGCTTCCTGATGCTAAGTTACCTAAATCTAGGTTATATAACCTTTCTGGTCCTGAGAGGCAAGCTATGAAGGATTATATTTCGGAAAGTCTAGCCAAGGGGCATATTAGACCTTCATCTTCCCCAGTGGCCGCGGGGTTCTTCTTTGTGAAGAAAAAAGATGGAGGCCTACGCCCTTGCTTGGATTTCCGTGAGCTTAATCGGATTACGGTCCGAGATCCGTATCTGCTCCCACTTATTCCTGATCTCTTCAATCAGATTGTGGGCGCCAAATGGTTCTCTAAGTTGGATCTCAGGGGGGCGTATAATCTGATTAGGATAAAGGAGGGGGATGAGTGGAAGACGGCGTTTAACACTCCGGAGGGACATTATGAGAACCTTGTCATGCCTTTCGGTCTGACTACTGCCCCGGCGGTGTTTCAACATTTTGTTAATGACATCTTTCGCCACCTAGTGGGACAGTTTGTTGTCATTTATCTAGATGACATCTTAATTTACTCGCCGGATCTTGTGTCTCATCAGGAGCATGTGAGACAGGTGTTGCAGATCTTGCGAGACAATAAACTGTACGCCAAATGGGAGAAGTGTGTATTCGCCGTACAAGAACTTCAGTTTTTAGGATTCCTGGTGTCAGCTTCCGGTTTCCGTATGGACCCTGGGAAAGTGAAGGCTGTGCTTGAATGGGATCGGCCAGAGGATCTTAAAGCACTGCAGCGTTTCCTGGGGTTTGCTAACTACTACCGGAAATTTATTCGTAATTTCTCATCCGTTGTCAAACCTCTCACTGACATGACAAAAAAAGGGACGGATTCTTTCTAGGTGGTCTGACAAAGCTTGTCAAGCATTTTCCTCCTTGAAAAAATGTTTTGCTTCAGCACCCATACTCATCCAACCTGATGCATCACAACCGTTCATTGTGGAGGTAGACGCATCTGACGTAGGAGTGGGTGCGGTATTATCTCAAGGTCCGTCCCCTGGTAAATGGCATCCGTGCGCTTTCTTCTCTAAAAAATTGTCGTCCGCCGAGAGGAATTATGATGTCGGCAATAGGGAACTCTTGGCCATTAAGTTGGCTTTTGAAGAGTGGCGTCACTTTTTGGAGGGGGCAGTCCACCCGGTCACCGTCATTACTGATCACAAGAACCTGCTGTATTTGGAGTCTGCAAAACGTCTGAATTCCAGACAAGCTAGATGGTCGTTGTTTTTTACCAGGTTTAATTTTGTCGTCACATATCGTCCTGGGTCAAAAAATGTAAAGGCTGATGCCTTGTCTCGTAGTTTCCCGGGGGCCGGGAAGACGGATGACCCGGTTCCTATTCTTCAGGAGGGAGTTGTGGTGTCGGCTGTATCCTCTGAGCTTGAGGAGGAGATATTGGAGGCTCAGGGGGACGCCCCTGTAGGACCTCCAGGGAGACTGTTTGTTCCAGATCAGTTAAGACAAAAGGTTATCGAGGCACATCATAATTCTGCTTTGGCAGGACACCCAGGGAATAAAGCAACTGTAGATCTCGTTTCTCGCCGGTTTTGGTGGCCTAACTTAAATAAAGAGGTGGTAACTTTTGTCGCGTCCTGTGGGGTATGTACGCGCTCTAAGACCCCACATACCCGTCCGTCTGGGGCCCTTTTACCGTTGAAAATCCCGGAGCGTCCATAGACCCATCTGTCTATGGACTTCATTACGGACCTCCCTCCGTCTTCAGGTAAAACTGTCATACTAGTTGTAGTTGACAGGTTCAGCAAAATGGCACATTTTATTGCTCTTCCTGCTCTTCCTAATGCTAAAACTCTGGCGCAGGTGTTCATTGGGGAGATTGTGAGACTTCACGGGTTGCCTTCCGATGTGGTGTCGGATCGGGGGTCTCAGTTTGTGTCCAAATTCTGGAAGGCATTTTGTTCTCGTCGGGGGATGCAGTTGTCATTTTCTTCGGCTTTTCATCCGCAGACCAATGGTCAGACAGAGCGTCTGAATCAGAGCTTAGAGACATATCTCCGGTGTTTTGTCTCAGAGAACCAAGAGGACTGGTCTTCTTTCTTGCCTCTGGCAGAGTTCGCTCTTAACAATAGGCGGAGCGAGTCCACTGGTAAGTCCCCGTTTTTTTGGGGCATATGGTTTTCACCCCCAGTTTTGTACTTTCAATGGGGGGGGCTCTTCTGGGGTTCCTGAGGAGGAACGATTTTCGTCGTCACTTGCTTCAGTGTGGAGAGGAGTGCTTAATAATCTGAGCACTATGGGGAACCGATACAAACGTATGGCTGATAGGAGGAGAGTGTCTGGTCCGGACCTAAGTGTGAACGATCTGGTATGGTTGTCTACCAAGAATATAAAACTTAAGGTTCCCTCCTGGAAACTCGGTCCCAGATTCATCGGGCCATACAGGATCAGTTCAATAATTAATCTGGTGGCTTTCCGTCTTGACCTCCCTCCTACGTTTAAAATCCATAATGTGTTCCACAAATCGTTGCTTAAGAGGTACGTGGCACCAGTTATACCGTCACCTCTACCTCCTCCTCCAGTGGTGGTCAATGGTAATTTGGAGTTTCAGGTATCGAAGATCATTGACTCACGTCTGAATCGCCGGTCCCTTCAGTACCTTGTTCATTGGAGGGGGTATGGTCCTGAGGAGAGGATGTGGGTTTCTGCGTCGGATATTAACGCAGACCGATTGGTTCGGGCCTTCCACACTACTCACCCAGATAGACCAGGCCCTGAGGGTCCAGAGGCCCCTCGTAGAAGGGGGGGTACTGTCACGGGTGTGTCGCGGCGGAGATCGTCGCGATTGCACACCCTGACTTCGCACAGCTGAGTTTCTGGTGCTGGGTGTTTTTCAGCACTGAGGGAGTTAATTCTTTCTCTCTCGATGCTGGACTGACCAGCCTCGCCCAGCTGCGATTGATGTTTTGTTAATTAGCTTCCTTCATATACCTGCTGGTCTGCTGGGGAAGTTGCCGGTGAAAGCATTCATTCAGACCAGCAGAGCGGATTGTTTCTGAGAAGACTTAAGCTAAGAGTGCCTGTTGTGGTTTACGGAGCGGAGCCGCGTGTGTCCTATTGGGGGGATTCATGTACGGAGCGGAGCCGCGTGCGTCCTATTGGGGTATTCATGTACGGAGCGGAGCCTCGTGTGTCCTATTGGGGGGATTCATGTAGGGACGGAGCCGCGTGCGTCCTATTGGGGGGATTCATGTACGGAGCGGAGCCTCATGTGTCCTATTAGGGGGATTCATGTACGGAGCGGAGCCGCGTGCGTCCTATTGGGGGGATTCATGTACGGAGCGGAGCCGCGTGCGTCCTATTGGGGGATTCATGTACGGAGCGGAGCCTCGTGCGTCCTATTGGGGGATTCGTGTACGGAGCGGAGCCTCGTGCGTCCTATTGGGGGGATTCATGTACGGAGCGGAGCCGTGTGCGTCTGTCACGGGTGTGTCGCGGCGGAGATCGTCGCGATTGCACACCCTGACTTCGCACAGCTGAGTTTCTGGTGCTGGGTGTTTTTCAGCACTGAGGGAGTTAATTCTTTCTCTCTCGATGCTGGACTGACCAGCCTCGCCCAGCTGCGATTGATGTTTTGTTAATTAGCTTCCTTCATATACCTGCTGGTCTGCTAGGGAAGTTGCCGGTGAAAGCATTCATTCAGACCAGCAGAGTGGATCGTTTCTGAGAAGACTTAAGCTAAGAGTGCCTGTTGTGGTTTTTCCTCTCCTCGCTTATTGTTTATCTTCTTAACCTTTTGTGTTCCTCTGTAGTGGAAGTTTTGTATGCAAGGCAGTGTTTTCTTTACCCCTTGTCTGTCTCGTTTGTATTTGACTGTGTGTAAGCTGTTACCTGCCCATTCCCTGTGCTGGTAATCAGGGTCCTTCTCAGGACTAGATTACAGTGGTCAGGGATCTACAGGAGACAGGGTTACGCTGGCGGCCTGGACCTCTGTACATTAACAGTACCTCCAGGTAGAGGGACTAGTCAGGACCCCAGTTCAGGGTCAGCATAGACCCCGGTCCACCTCTATCCTGAGACAGCGTTTCACGTGCACAGTATAGACCTACAATACATTGGATATTATGTCAGGTAAGACATTGCTGGCAGATTCTACGTATACATGTTGATATTTTCTATAATATGAAATATAGAATGTTGTCACATTAGATATGTTACTATCATAGAATATATCTATTACACGTCGTGACAGCGTCCTATTGGGGGATTCATGTACGGAGAGGAGCCGCGTGTGCCTCCTATTGGGGGATTCATGTACGGAGCGGAGCCTCGTGCGTCCTATTGGGGGGATTCATGTACGGAGCGGAGCCGCGTGTGCCTCCTATTGGGGGGATTCATGTACGGAGAGGAGCCGCGTGTGCCTCCTATTGGGGGGATTCATGTACGGAGCGGAGCCTCGTGCGTCCTATTGGGGGATTCATGTACGGAGCGGAGCCGCGTGTGCCTCCTATTGGGGGGATTCATGTACGGAGCGGAGCCTCGTGCGTCCTATTGGGGGGATTCATGTACGGAGCGGAGCCGTGTGCGTCCTATTGGGGGATTCATGTACGGAGCGGAGCCTCGTGTGCCTCCTATTGGGGGGATTCATGTACGGAGCGGAGCCTCGTGCGTCCTATTGGGGGGATTCATGTACGGAGCGGAGCCGTGTGCGTCCTATTGGGGGGATTCATGTACGGAGCGGAGCCGTGTGCGTCCTATTGGGGGATTCATGTACGGAGCAGAGCCGCGTGCGTCCTATTGGGGGGATTCATGTACGGAGCGGAGCCGTGTGCGTCCTATTGGGGGGATTCATGTACGGAGCGGAGCCGCGTGTGTCCTATTGGGGGATTCATGTACGGAGCGGAGCCTCGTGTGCCTCCTATTGGGGGGATTCATGTACGGAGCGGAGCCTCGTGCGTCCTATTGGGGGGATTCATGTACGGAGCGGAGCCGCGTGCGTCCTATTGGGGATCATGTGGAGCGGACTCGTGTGCTCCTATGGGATTCATGTACGGAGCGGAGCCGCGTCGTCATTGGGTTGAGCGAGCGCGGCGTCCTATTGGGGGATTCATGTACGGAGCGGAACGCGTGCTTGAGGACAGTCGAGCGGAGCTCGTGTTATGGGGGATTCATTGAGCGGAGCCTCGTGCGTCCATATTAGTAGGGGGGGATGATTCATGTACGGAGCGGAGCCTCGTGGTCCTATTGGGGGATTCATGTACGGAGCGGAGCCTCGTGTGTCCTATTGGGGGATTCATGTACGGAGCGGACCGCGTGGTCCTATTGGGGGATTCATGTACGGAGCGAGCCTCGTGCGTCCTATTGAGGGGATTCATGTACGGAGCGGAGCCTGTGGTCCTATGGGGGGATTCATGTACGGAGAGGAGCTCGTGCGTCCCATTGGGGGGATTCATGTAGGAGCGGAGCCGTTGTTCCATGGGGATTCATGTATGCCGCGACTGTATAGCAGATATATATGTGATGTCAGTAATCTATATCAAAAGGGCAACATACTATATAACATGCGCATAGATATATGATAACATAGAATTACCTGACAGAATGTCCAGTGGGTCAATACGGAATCCGTTATACGCTGTCTCCGGCTAGAGGGTGACCGGGGTCTATGCTGACCCTAAACTGGGGTCCTAACTAATCCCTCTACCTGGAGGTACTGTTAAAGGTACAGAGGTCCAGGCCACCAGCGTAAACCCTGTCTCCTATCAATCCCTGCCAACTGTAATCTAGTCCTAAGAAGGACCCTGATTACCACCAAAGGGAATGAACAGGTAACGGTTAATGAACAGAAAGACATACAAGAAAGACAAGAAATAAAGTAAATAAAGTCTTACATACAACACTCACACACAGTAGGAACACCTAAGGTCTCAGAGATAAACTATAAGCTGTAAGAGTAAAAACAACTAAGGAGCTCTTAGCTTAAGTATTCTCAGAACCGATCCAGTCTGCTAGACTACATGAATGCTTTCACCGGCATCTAACAAGCAGACTGGCAGGAATATAAAGGAAACTAATTAGAACATAATCAAAAGCAGCCGGGCGAGGCTGGACCTAGTCTTAAGGGTATGCCACACTGAACAACATCGCTAACGGGATCGCTAAAAAACGTCACTATTTAGCGATCCCGTTAGCGATGTTGTTGTGTGCGGCAGCTTCCAGCGATGAGCTTCCTGCTGTGATCTCGCTCGTCGCTGGAATCGTTCCGGACCCTATTTTATCGTCGGCGCTCCCGCTGGGTAAGTATATATCGCTAGTGTGGCACCTTTTCTTAGCGATTTAGCGGTACTTTTGTACCGCTAAAGTCGTTAAGGAGATCGCTAACCGCGATAGCGTCCTTAACGACATCGCTAAGTAAGGTAGCTACTAGCGATATAAAAACAATCCCGCTAGCGATCTCATTAGTATGCGACGCTAACGAGATCGCTAGCGGGATAGTTTAGTGTGGCAGTACCTTTAGCAAAGAGCTAGGTAAAATTAACTCCCTCATTACCAAACACAAAGAAACAGCAACTCAGCTGTGAGAAGTCAGAGTGTGTAATCGCGACGATCCTCGTGGCGATACACCCATGACACGTGCGTCCTATTGGGGGGATTCATGTACGGAGCGGAGCCGCGTGTGTCCTATTGGGGGATTCATGTACGGAGCGGAGCCGCGTGCGTCCTATTGGGGGATTCATGTACGGAGCATTGCCGCGTGCGTCCTATTGGGGGGATTCATGTACGGAGCGGAGCCGCGTGTGTCCTATTGGGGGGATTCATGTACGGAGCGGAGCCGCGTGCGTCCTATTGGGGGGATTCATGTACGGAGCGGAGCCTCGTGCGTCCTATTGGGGGGATTCATGTACGGAGCGGAGCCGTGTGTGTCCTATTGGGGGATTCATGTACGGAGCGGAGCCTCGTGCGTCCTATTGGGGGGATTCATGTACGGAGCGGAGCCGCGTGCGTCCTATTGGGGGGATTCATGTACGGGGCGGAGCCGATGGTGTCCTATTGGGGGGATTCGTGTACGGAGCGGAGCCGTTTGCGTCCTATTGGGGGGATTCATGAGCGGAGCCGCGTGCGTCCTATTGGGGGGATTCATGTACGGAGCGGAGCCTCGTGCGTCCTATTGAGGGGATTCATGAGCGGAGCCGCGTGCGTCCTATTGGGGGGATTCATGTACGGAGCGGAGCCTCGTGCGTCCTATTGAGGGGTTTTCATGTATGGAGCGGAGCCGCGTGCGTCCTATTGGGGGATTCATGTACGGAGCGGAGCCTCGTGCGTCCTATTGAGGGGTTTTCATGTATGGAGCGGAGCCGCGTGCGTCCTATTGGGGGATTCGTGTACGGAGCGGAGCCGCGTGCGTCCTATTGGGGGGATTCATGTACGGAGCGGAGCCGCGTGCGTCCTATTGGGGGGATTCATGTACGGAGCGGAGCCGTGTGCGTCCTATTGGGGGGATTCATGTACGGAGCCGCGTGCGTCCTATTGGGGGGATTCATGTACGAAGCGGAGCCGCGTGCGTCCTATTGGGGGGATTCATGTACGGAGCGGAGCGCGTGCGTCCTATTGGGGGGATTCATGTACGGAGCGGAGCCGCGTGCGTCCTATTGGGGGGATTCATGTACGGAGCGGAGCCGCGTGCATCCTATTGGGGGGATTCATGTACGGAGCGGAGCTGTGTGTGTCCTATTGGGGGATTCATGTACGGAGCGGAGCCGCGTGCGTCCTATTGGGGGGATTCATGTACGGAGCGGAGCCGTGTGCGTCCTATTGGGGGGATTCATGTGCGGAGCCGCGTGCGTCCTATTGGGGGGATTCATGTACGGAGAGGAGCTGTGTGTGTCCTATTGGGGGGATTCATGTACGGAGCGGAGCCGCATGCATCCTATTGGGGGGATTCATGTACGGAGCGGAGCTGTGTGTGTCCTATTGGGGGGATTCATGTACGGAGCGGAGCCGCGTGCGTCCTATTGGGGGGATTCATGTACGGAGCGGAGCCGCGTGCGTCCTATTGGGGGGATTCATGTACGGAGCGGAGCCGCGTGCGTCCTATTGGGGGGATTCATGTACGGAGCGGAGCCGCGTGCGTCCTATTGGGGGGATTCATGTACGGAGCGGAGCCGCGTGCGTCCTATTGGGGGATTCATGTACGGAGCGGAGCTGTGTGTGTCCTATTGGGGGATTCATGTACGGAGCGGAGCCGCGTGCGTCCTATTGGGGGGATTCATGTACGGAGCGGAGCCGCGTGCGTCCTATTGGGGGGATTCATGTACGGAGCGGAGCCGCGTGCATCCTATTGGGGGATTCATGTACGGAGCGGAGCCTCGTGCGTCCTATTGGGGGATTCGTGTATGGAGCGGAGCCGCGTTCGTCCTATTGGGGGATTCATGTACGGAGCGGAGCCGCGTGTGTCCTATTGGGGGATTCATGTACGGAGCGGAGCCGCGTGTGTCCTATTGGGGGATTCATGTACGGAGCGGAGCCGTGTGCGTCCTATTGGGGGGATTCATGTACGGAGCGGAGCCGCGTGCGTCCTATTGGGGGGATTCATGTACGGAGCGGAGCCGCGTGCATCCTATTGGGGGATTCATGTACGGAGCGGAGCCTCGTGTCCTATTGGGGGATTCATGTACGGAGCGGAGCCGTGTGCGTCCTATTGGGGGGATTCATGTACGGAGCGGAGCCGCGTGCGTCCTATTGGGGGGATTCGTGTACGGAGCGGAGCCTCGTGGGTCCTATTGGGGGGATTCATGTACGGAGCCGCTGTGTCCTATTGGGGGATTCATGTACGGAGCGGAGCCGCGTGCGTCCTATTGGGGGATTCATGTACGGAGCGGAGCCGCGTGCGTCCTATTGGGGGGATTCATGTACGGAGCGGAGCCTCGTGCGTCCTATTGGGGGATTCGTGTATGGAGCGGAGCCAGGTGGTCCTATTGGGGGATTCATGTACAGAGCGGAGCCGCGTGTCCTATTGGGGGGATTCATGTACGGAGCGGAGCCTCGTGGGTCCTATTGGGGGATTCATGTACGGAGCCGCATGTGTCCTATTGGGGGGATTCATGTACGGAGCGGAGCCCGTGCGTCCTATTGGGGGGATTCATGTACGGAGCGGAGCCTCGTGTGTCCTATTGGGGGGATTCATGTACGGAGCCGCATGTGTCCTATTGGGGGCGCTGTCCGCGGTGCATGGACGCCAGTGTGACTGAGGCCGCAGGTCCCGGGAGGATTAACCCCGTAGCAGCCGGAGAACAGCGTTATCCCATGTGACAAACTCCCGGATACAGATAGAAAGCGGAACATCACACAGAGGAAAACCGAGTGTTTGTGTATGAAGAACGGACGAGTGTGAACAGCGGCGAATCGTGAGTAATAACAGGAACCTACAGCACTGAGCACTCACCTCCACCCGCAGAGCCGCACTGCACATATGGCGGTAAGGTAAATGCTAGACTGTATGGGCTCCTGCCCGGTGTGACGTCATGTCGGTCACGTGTTGTGGGCGTGTACTGAGGACAGTCTAGGCTCAACCGTAAAGGTAGAGGCTAGATCCAAGTCGGCTAAAGGCCCTCTGCTGACGTCATGCCCATGTGACCAGAAGGGGCGGTGCCTCTTCCTCCATAGAGCAGACACAGGAAGCTGTGGGTGTCATGGCGGGATGTGGAGTATTGGGGGTCACTGATCAGGTAAGTGGATGTTCATTCACGAGCTGGGGGTCTGTGTGGGGAAGGAGGGGGTCCTGTTACTTGAGTGGGGCTGGGGGTCTGCGTGGGGAAGGAGGGGGTCCTGTTACTTGAGTGGTGCTGGGGGTCTGTGTGGGGAAGGAGGGGTCCTGTTACTTTAGTGGTGCTGGGGTCAGCATGGTGAAGGAGGGGTCCTGTTACTTAGTGGGGCTGGGGTCTGTGTGGGGAAGGAGGGGGTCCTGTTACTTTAGTGGTGCTGGGGGTCAGCATGGGAAGGAGGGGTCCTGTTACTTGAGTGGGGCTGGGGGTCTGCGTGGGGAAGGAGGGGTCCTGTTACTTGAGTGGGGCTGGGGGTCTGCGTGGGGAAGGAGGGGGTCCTGTTACTTTAGTGGTGCTGGGGTCAGCGTGGTGAAGGAGGGTGTCCTGTTACTTTAGTGGGGCTGGGGGTCTGTGTGGGGAAGGAGGGGGTCCTGTTACTTTAGTGGTGCTGGGGTCAGCATGGGGAAGGAGGGGGTCCTGTTACTTGAGTGGGCTGGGGTCTGCGTGGGGAAGGAGGGGTCCTGTTACTTGAGTGGGGCTGGGGTCTGCGTGGGAAGGAGGGGTCCTGTTACTTTAGTGGTGCTGGGGGTCTGCGTGGGAAGGAGGGTTCCTGTTACTTGAGTGGTGCTGGGGGTCAGCGTGGGGAAGGAGGGGTCCTGTTACTTATGGTGGGTCTGCTGGGGGGGTGTCTGCGTGGGGAAGGAGGGGGGGGGTGGTGGAGTTCCTGTTACTTGAGTGGTGCTGGGGTCTGTGGGGAAGGAGGGGTGTCCTGTTACTTAGTGTGGGGCTGGGAGAGGGTCGTGGGCGGTCTGGTGAAGGAGGGTGTCCTGTTACTTTAGTGGTGCTGGGGGTCATGCGTGGTGAAGAGGGTGTCCTGTTACTTTAGTGGTGCTGGGGGTCAGCGTGGGGAAGGAGGGGGTCCTGTTACTTTAGTGGTGCTGGGGGTCTGCGTGGGGAAGGAGGGGGTCCTGTTACTTTAGTGGTGTGGCTGTGGGGGGTTCTGCGGGGGGGAAGGAGGGGTCCTGTTACTTTAGTGGTGCTGGGGTCTGCGGGGAAGGAGGGGGTCCTGTTACTTGAGTGGGGCTGGGGGTCTGCGTGGGGAAGGAGGGGTCCTGTTACTTTAGTGGTGCTGGGGGTCTGCGTGGGGAAGGAGGGGGTCCTGTTACTTTAGTGGTGCTGGGGTCTGCGTGGGGAAGGATGGGGTCCTGTTACTTTAGTGGTGCTGGGGGTCTGCGTGGGGAAGGAGGGGGTCCTGTTACTTTAGTGGTGCTGGGGGTCTGCGTGGGGAAGGATGGGGTCCTGTTACTTTAGTGGTGCTGGGGGTCTGCGTGGGAAGGAGGGGGTCCTGTTACTTGTGTGGGGCTGCGTGCTTGGGGTCTGTGTGGGGAAGGAGGGGGTCCTGTTACTTGCGTGGGGCTGCTGCTGCGGTCTGCGTGGGGAAGGAGGGGGTCCTGTTACTTGAGTGGGGCTGGGGGTCTGCATGGAAAGGAGGGGTCCTGTTACTTCAGTGGGGCTGGGGGTCTGCATGAGAAAGGAGGGGGTCCTGTTACTTGTGTGGGGCTGCGTGCTGGGGTCTGCGCGGGAAGGAGGGGGTCCTGTTCCTTGCGTGGGGCTGGGGTCTGCGTGGGGAAGGAGGGGGTCCTGTTACTTGCGTGGGGCTGGGGTCTGTGTGGGGAAGGAGGGGTCCTGTTACTTGCGTGGGGCTGCGTGCTGGGGTCTGCATGAGAAAGGAGGGGGTCCTGTTACTTGAGTGGGGCTGGGGGTCTGCATGGGGAAGGAGGGGGTCCTGTTACTTGCGTGGGGCTGCGTGCTGGGGTCTGCATGAGAAAGGAGGGGGTCCTGTTACTTGCGTGGGGCTGGGGGTCTGTGTGGGGAAGGAGGGGGTCCTGTTACTTGCGTGGGGCTGCGTGCTGGGGGTCTGCATGAGAAAGGAGGGGGTCCTGTTACTTGAGTGGGGCTGGGGGTCTGCAGTGGGGAAGGAGGGGGTCCTGTTACTTGAGTGGGGCTGGGGGTCTGCATGAGAAAGGAGGGGGTCCTGTTACTTGCGTGGGGCTGGGGGTCTGCATGGGAAAGGAGGGGGTCCTGTTATTTGCGTGGGGCTGGGGGTCTGCATGAGAAAGGAGGGGGTCCTGTTACTTGAGTGGGGCTGGGGGTCTGCGTGAGGAAGGAGGGGGTCCTGTTACTTGTGTGGGGCTGTGTGCTGGGGTCTGCATGGGAAGGAGGGGTCCTGTTACTTCCATGAGGATGCGTGCTGGGGGTCTGCGTGGGAAAGGAGGGGGTCCTCTTACTTCCATGAGGATGCGTGCTGGGGTCTGCATGGGGAAGGAGGCGGTCCTGTTACTTGCTTGGGGCTGGTCGGGGTCTGCATGGGAAGGAGGGGGTCCTGTTACTTGCGTGGGGCTGCGTGCTGGGAGTCTGCGTGGGAAGGAGGGGTCCTGTTACTTGTGTGGGGCTGCGTGCTGGATGTCTGCATGAGAAAGGAGGGGGTCCTTACTTGTAGGGCTGTGTGGGGCTGTGAGCTGGGGGTCTGCGTGGGGTAGGAGGGGGTCCTGTTGCGTGGGCTGGTTGGGGTCTGCGTGGGAAGGAGGGGTCCTGTCTGGTGGGCTGCGTGTGGGTCTGCGGGGGTAGGAGGGGGTCCTGTTGCGTGGGGCTGCGTGCTGGGGTCTGCGTGGGGAAGGAGGGGGTCCTTTTACTTGCGTGGGGGTGCGTGCTGGGGGTCTGCATGGGGAAGGAGGGGGTCCTGTTGCGTGGGGCTGCGTGCTGGGGGTCTGCGTGGGGAAGGAGGGGGGCCTGTTACTTGCATGGGGCTGGGTGTCTGCATGAGAAAGGAGGGTGTCCTGTTACTTGTGTGGGGCTGGAGGTCTGCGTGGGGAAACAGGGGGTCCATTTATTTGCATGGGGGTCTGCGTGGGAAAGGAGGAGTTGTTACTTGCCTGGGGCTGCTAGCTGTGGTCTATAATATAGTAAAAGAATCCGGCACTCTAGATGTAATGCTGAACACAAGGAATTTATTTACATAATCCAAAGTAACGTTTCGGTCGAATATCTCGACCTTCATCAGACTAGAAGAAATTAATACAAACATATCAAAAAATGATTACAGAATGCGTACAGATATTATCAGAATAAAAAATACAAAAATAAGCAAAAAGCCTATGAAGTCTTAGTGGCTTACTGAGAAAAATATTTAGAGTTGAGAGTCCTCAGTGGTTGATACCTTTTAATGGCTAACTGAAAAGATGGTAACAAATTGCAAGCTTTCGAGACTACTCAGGTCTCTTCATCAGGCTAAACTAATACAAAATCTGAAGAATCACATATTTATACACAAAGCAGCACAGAAAAAAATGCAATAGGTAAGACAAGTGACGTGAAGCAGAATAGTCATTATGTCACTATTCTGCTTCACGTCACTTGTCTTACCTATTGCATTTTTTCTGTGCTGCTTTGTGTATAAATATGTGATTCTTCAGATTTTGTATTAGTGTTCGCCTGATGAAGAGACCGGAGTAGTCTCGAAAGCTTGCAATTTGTTACCATCTTTTCAGTTAGCCATTAAAAGGTATCAACCACTGAGGACTCCCAACTCTAAATATTTTTCTATCTACTGGCTAACACGGTACAAAGATATACATCTTTACTGGCTTACTGAGAGACATAAGCAGCTATAATCCATATAGTGAGCTATCAGAACGTATTGTATTATAGTTTAGTGAAAGAATAGCTCAATGAGCCTAGAATGACCGTGCAGAGGTTTAAACTAAACCAAGATATGCAAAAGACTCCCATATTTATGGTATCATGTGGGGTGATCAATATAGAGGGGTGCGAAATATTTCCGTAAATCCGCTTACCCGATTATGTGTATAATCATAGTATCTGTGAAGGTTAAATATACCGCTTAGTAGAAATGTCTCAACCTCTTAAAAGATGACAGTGTGCCGATAGTGCATAATATAATATCATAGGTCTTTACCATAGGTGTAACAAAACGAGGTCAGTAATGTCGGCGCCTTATCTCAATGCTTTTCAGCTTATGTTATTGCGCCTAAATAGACCTGTATTCTGAACAACAGAGGGTCACTCAGTAAAATCCACATATTGGATTTTGATAAAGGCATCACTACTATTGCGTCCAGTAAGTCTTACCGTTATAAGGCTTCTCATGGAAAGAATTGCTTGTGTAGCGCTATCTGGTAATGGCAAATATGCCTGGTACTGCGCTCAGTTAGACCGCGCTCCATGTGCGTCCTAATATGGCGGAGAGAGACGCAAGTACATACCAGTCCAGACGTGTACCGGACGCTACGATGATGCGCGTGACCGGGAGTAAGCGCTTACTGTGAGGCGGAAGTCAGGCGTGACACGCTCAGTGGAACGCAAACAATGTGATAGTGAAGCGGTAATCTTTCTTATAGGTGAAAATATCAACGCTGGAACCAGTGATATAGGTAAGCATTCAGTGAAAAGGAAAGATCATGCTGTGACCTATGGAAAAATAAGACACAGGAATATATATATATATATATATATTATATATATATATATATATATATATATATATATATATATATATATATAATAAGAGAGAGAGATCTTTAACATATGAGCAATAATCTTGAATATTTTATACCGATCTTAATTAAACAGTATCTTTGTTTAAATTTGAAAATAGCATCAAATGATCCTAATGATGCTTAAACATAAGAACCTTCAGACAATATGATTAGATGTATATTGATATACAAAGATACTGTCTTTTGTTCTGGTTACCTATCGTATAATACAATATAAGTTGGAAGAAAACATAAGGTCAACCAATAGAAGTTCATGACATTATATTCTCTGTTTAACCCCTTTGGTTCCAGACTATTTAGATAATGTAAAAAAGAAACAAATGGAGTCAGCTTACCCCAATCTTCACATTGCATGTGGATCTTCACTCCTCGCACGGATATGGCAGAGCAACCAGAGCAGATGAAAACAAAAAGAAGAAAAATCCAGCGTAGAGTAGAAGTAATAAAAAAGTTCAATTCTTTAATAAATGCGATAAAAAATAAACAGCAATATACAAGCAGTACAGGTCCACAAAAATGTAGCAGAGCGATCAACGCGTTTCGACGTTAAGTCTTTCTCAAGATCTAACTCTGACTGAGGCTGAGCGTTATTTATAATAGTAACGCACTACACCTGGGGAAGAGCTCCTGGTGTGGCCATCATGTGAAAACAATTAGATATGACTGCAAGAAATAGCTGCAGTGAATAAACTAATAAGGACGACATCAAGAACAATACATATACACATATTAAAAAATGTTAACTTCACAACTAGAAACACCCTATATAGTGAACTTATAAATTCAGATTAATATTGTTTAATTAGATCGCATCTGGCATTTAAGCCTGCTGGAGATCTAGTACCTAAGGTGAAGATCCAAAAAGACTCTCTGTTAAGCAGTTTGCGTTTATGATCTCCACCTCGATGCGGTTGTGACACTTTTTCTATGCCATTAAATCTAAATGAACTAACATCACCTTTATGTTCCCGCAAAAAGTGTTTCGACACAGCCGAGGATGAGTGTGCTAAAGGATTAACCGCATCTGATAAGTGCCGTCTGATGCGTGCTTTTAGGGGACATGAAGTACATCCTACATAGAATACATCGCATTTAGTACAAGCGATTAAATAGACTACGTACGTAGTATTACAATTTATGTAGTTATTAATTTGGTATGTTTTATCTCCTAGCGCTGAGGTAAAGTTCTTAGTTCTATTTGCATATATACAGGCTTTGCATTTATTCGCACCGCACTTGTAAAAGCCTTTTGTGCTTAACCAGTTATCTGTGTGAGGTATGATATCCTTACTAGAAAAAAAAACTAGGTGATAATAAATTTTGAAGAGTAGGTGCTTTTTTAGCTGAAAAAAGAATATCATTGTTAGACATAATTTCTTTGAGAAGGGGATCAGAATTTAATACCGGGAGATATTTCTTAATGATAGCAGTAATTTGCGAATATTCTTTGCTAAATTGCGTGGTAAAGGCTATGTGATTCTTGCGCTTTATATTATCTTTGGCCTTCTGTGACAAAAGATCTTTCCTATTCAGATACCTGGCTTTATTAATCGCTTTTTTTAGAATCAACTGCGAATAACCACGATTGAAAAATTTTTTCTCAGTTTTTGTCACTTCTTTAGCATAGGTAGCTTCTTCTGTACAATTACGTTTTAATCTGATTAATTCTCCATACGGTAAATTATTAATGATATGTCTGGGGTGGCAAGAGTCTGCTGCTAAGACAGAATTACACGCTGTTGGTTTTGAATAAGGTGAGACTATTATGGTCTTCTTGTTAGTGTCCCCTAATAGAGTCAAGTCAAGGAAATTAATCATGGATTTGTCAAATTGATAGGTAAATCTCAAATTGAAATCATTATTATTAAAGTAAGTAAAACAATCTAACATTTCCTCTTCACTGCCCTCCCAAATAAACAGTAAGTCGTCGATATAACGACCATACCATTTAATGTGTTTAGAATATGGATTATTATCATTGTATATGAAAAGTTCCTCCCAACAAAACATGACTAAATTAGCCAAAGAAGGAGAAAACTTAGCTCCCATACTAACTCCACTTATTTGTAGAAAATATTCATTATCAAATGCAAAATAATTGTGATTTAATAAAAATTCTATTGCCAGATACAAGAATTCTTTCATCACTGCACTGTAAGGACTAAATTTGTCAAGATAATATTTAAGACATTTTAAGGCAACTGTGTGCGGTATCGAGGGATATAGGCTGATCACGTCGCAGGAGAACCAATGAAAATCATCTTCCCACAAAAAACCATCCAAGACCGATGCGACATATTTAGTGTCTCTAATAAAACTTGGTAAATTTTGTACTAGCGGTTGTAGGTGAAAGTCCACCCATGCTCCCAAGTTTTCTCCCAAAGAGTCAATTCTGGAAACTATAGGTCTAAGTGGTGGTGGAAATATTTCTTTATGGATTTTGGGAAAAGCATGATATAGCGGTGTAACCGGGTACTCTTTATACAGAAAGTCTGCTGTTTTTTTTTATCATAAATGTTCATCACAAAACCCTCCTGTATAATTTTAAAGATCTTTTGATTAAATTTAACAGTGGGATTATTAGATAATTTCACATAAATATTGTTGTCATTCAAGTTGTGTAGGATTAATTCTTTATAAAGTCCTGCATTCATCAATACTATTGACCCTCCTTTGATTTTCTAATAATTAAATCTTTGTTATTTTTTAGTTGTTCTAAGGCTGTTTTTTCTTTCATGGTAAGATTATTTTTATACTTTATTTCCGAATCTTTTTTTAGAGAAATCAGCTCTTTTTCTATTAGGTCTTGGAATTGATCCAATACTGGAGGTCTAGCTTGTAAAGGATAAAACCTAGGATTATTAGTATTGAATTTGTTAGAAACCAGATTACCATTAGATTCAACATTAAGTAACTGCAGATCTATCAATGTTTTATGTTCTTGGAGCGACATAGCTGTCTCAGATGGGAAAATCTGTAAACCATCCGGGACAGCTGTGTAGCCACAAGGCTCTGTAGAATCTTCCTGAAAAAAATGACATTTAACTGTTAGATTACGTGCAAATCTATTAACATCTAATAAGGTATTGAACAAATTAAAATGTATAGTTGGAGAAAAACCCAATCCTTTACTCAAAAGTCTAATTTGGTCTTGGGAAATGATATAACTGGATAAGTTCCATATAGGGATATCTCTTAATAGCGTTTCTTCTTCCTGAATGGATATCTTCCCCTTTCTGTGTTTTCTCCCCGCACGTTTACGTCGTTTTTTGATAGCTTGTCATTAGTTGCTGGAAAAAAAGTCCTCCTAGAGAAAAAAGGATTTTTATTATTACTGCTGCTGGTTGATGCCACAGAGGAGTCTGAGTGTTCGTCCGATGCTAAGGCTGAGGTGTCGGTAAATATTTCCGAATCTTTGAAGCTGACTTTATTCGCATTGTATCTGCCTTTATAAGGTCGCTTTTTCAGGATGGAATAAGGTTTATCATGCCAATTATAGATTTTATCTGTAGCATAATCCTCTACATCCCGTGTGAATTTTCTTTTCTTCACTTCCATAATGTTGTTTTCCAGTTTGGCGATATTTTCTTTCAATTTGGTATTATATTGAAGAAACTCCGCTGTGGTGGTATACTCCTTTAACGATGTCTGTAGACTCATGATTTCAGCTTTAACTGTTTCCAGTTCAGCTGCTTCATATTTGACAATCAGAGCAATGAGTTTAGATGAACATTGACTCAGTATTAGATTCCAATCTTTCTGAAATGTGTCATTAAACAATGTGGTAGGATTTTTCTTTATCCGTAATCCTCTAGGAATCATATTCTTGTTTTCATAGGTTTGCAGTGTAGTTAAATCCCACCAAATCCTGGTTTCTTTGGCCATTTTATGTTCAAGTTGAGTCATAAGATCCTTCAAAGTCTCCGAGTCAGCAGAGGTTATTCGCAGTTGATTCTAAAAAAAGCGATTAATAAAGCCAGGTATCTGAATAGGAAAGATCTTTTGTCACAGAAGGCCAAAGATAATATAAAGCGCAAGAATCACATAGCCTTTACCACGCAATTTAGCAAAGAATATTCGCAAATTACTGCTATCATTAAGAAATATCTCCCGGTATTAAATTCTGATCCCCTTCTCAAAGAAATTATGTCTAACAATGATATTCTTTTTTCAGCTAAAAAAGCACCTACTCTTCAAAATTTATTATCACCTAGTTTTTTTTTCTAGTAAGGATATCATACCTCACACAGATAACTGGTTAAGCACAAAAGGCTTTTACAAGTGCGGTGCGAATAAATGCAAAGCCTGTATATATGCAAATAGAACTAAGAACTTTACCTCAGCGCTAGGAGATAAAACATACCAAATTAATAACTACATAAATTGTAATACTACGTACGTAGTCTATTTAATCGCTTGTACTAAATGCGATGTATTCTATGTAGGATGTACTTCATGTCCCCTAAAAGCACGCATCAGACGGCACTTATCAGATGCGGTTAATCCTTTAGCACACTCATCCTCGGCTGTGTCGAAACACTTTTTGCGGGAACATAAAGGTGATGTTAGTTCATTTAGATTTAATGGCATAGAAAAAGTGTCACAACCGCATCGAGGTGGAGATCATAAACGCAAACTGCTTAACAGAGAGTCTTTTTGGATCTTCACCTTAGGTACTAGATCTCCAGCAGGCTTAAATGCCAGATGCGATCTAATTAAACAATATTAATCTGAATTTATAAGTTCACTATATAGGGTGTTTCTAGTTGTGAACTTAACATTTTTTAATATGTGTATATGTATTGTTCTTGATGTCGTCCTTATTAGTTTATTCACTGCAGCTATTTCTTGCAGTCATATCTAATTGTTTTCACATGATGGCCACACCAGGAGCTCTTCCCCAGGTGTAGTGCGTTACTATTATAAATAACGCTCAGCCTCAGTCAGTTAGATCTTGAGAAAGACTTAACGTCGAAACGCGTTGATCGCTCTGCTACATTTTTGTGGACCTGTACTGCTTGTATATTGCTGTTTATTTTTTATCGCATTTATTAAAGAATTGAACTTTTTTATTACTTCTACTCTACGCTGGATTTTTCTTCTTTTTGTATTTAGATAATGTATCCAGTAAGCTTCCCTATACTGGAGTCTCTTGGTTAAATTGCCCCCTCTTCTGTTCATATCAACCTGTTCCAACACCAGGAATTTTAATTGAGCTATGGAATGTCCCATTTCATTGAAATGGAACGGAATTGGTAAATGGAGCTTTTTGCACCTAATGTCCGACTTATGGTGAGAAATGCGATCCTTTATGTTTTGGGAGGTTTCACCTACATACACTTTGCCACAAGGACATTTGATAGCGTATATCACAGATTTGGAATTACAGGTGAAATATCCTTTAATGGGGATATCCTCACCTGTTGAAGGATGAGAAATTTTGGGGCCCTTTAACACATTCGTGCATTGGGCACACTGGAGACATGGGTATGTACCCTTCTTCTGAGTACGTAGAAATTGTTGTGTAGAAGCCCTAGCACTGGAGCCTATGTCGGCTCTAATAATTTTGTTCTTTATATTACTCGACCTCCTAAAGCAGGGTAAGAAGGGGACCTGAAATTCTGTAATATTGGTAAAACTGTCTCGGAGTATATGCCAGTGTTTTCGGATCTTATTATGCAACTTATACATGAAGGGATTAAATGTGTGGACAAATGGGATTCTCTGGGTTATGGCACGTCGTGTTTGGTTGTTGGTATAGTTACAGGATTGACTTAATAACCTCCGTGGGTACCCCCTCTGTAGAAATTTATTCTCCATTTCATCAAGACGTTGTGAGCAGACCTGTGGATCACTCACTATTCGTCTTACTCTCTCAAATTGTGATGTTGGTACTGACTTTTTAACTGCATTGGAGTGGCAGCTTTGGTAAAGTATAAGATTATTCCAATCCGTTTCCTTAGTATATAGGTCCAGGGACAAATTACCTGTCTCATCTAATAACACCATAGTATCTAGAAAACTAATTTTCCTCTGGTCAACATTTAATGTAAATTTCAACTCAGGCCAGACATGGTTCAGTTTGTCAAAAAAACAATGTAGGCTTACACTAGTACCCCTACATATACAAAAAATGTCTATATAACGACGCCACACTAAGCAGTGTGCTTTGAATAGATCACTGGGATAAACATAATCCTTCTCAAAATATGACATGTAGCAGTTAGCGTATGGGGGGGCTACATTTGACCCCATCGCAGTTCCTTGTACTTGAAGATAAAAGGTATCTTCAAAGATAAAGTAATTCTTGGTAAGCACCAATTCCAATAACTCCAGAAGGAAAGATATGACACTAGGGTTTAGGAAAGATTCCTTCAGTAACCTTTCAATAGCTCGTATGCCCTTTGAATGTTGAATAGATGTATACAAGTTATTTACATCTAATGTTACCAGTATGGTGTCTTCTGGTAACTGCCCCATTCCTCAAATTAATTGTAGAAAGGCTCCTGTGTCTAATAGAAAAGATGGAGCTTTTTTGATCAGAGGTGTAAAGACCTTCTCTAAGATTATGGACAGAGGAGAAAGAATAGAATCCGTAGATGCCACAATTGGTCGACCAGGAGGTCTGTCCAACCTCTTGTGGATCTTGGGTAGTATATAGAATACAGGGATCAGTGGATCGTTTTTAATTAGATACTCTTGTTTTTGTATCTATGATGTGTAGGTTTAATGCCCTGTCAATAATATTCAAAATTTGTTCCTTAATTTGAGAAGTTGGATTATCTCATAGACATCTGAATTCGCTAATTGTGAGTATATTTCCTCCACATAAAAAGAACGATCCATGATCACTGTGGCTCCCCCGTTGTCAGCTGGTTTTACAATTCTATCTTTATCATTGATTATTGATTTTAAGGCTTGACGGTCCTCTTTATTAAGATTGGATCGGAGGTGGAAATCACCCCGAGTTATGGGTTTTGAAAAGTCCAAAACTTCTCCATTGACACGAGCTATAAACGTCTCTACTGGGTGGTTATTTTTGGGTGGCATAAAGTTACTCTGGAGTCTAAGACCCAATTCAGACAAATTGATTGGAGTAGGTTGTGAAACAGGTAGACTAGGAGATTCTGAAGTATGGAAGAAAGCTTTTAGACGTAGGTTTCTGAAAAACCTCTGTAGGTCTATGTCAAGTTGAAATGTGTTAAATCTATAAGTAGAACAGAAGGCAAGTCCTTTCTGTAATAAATTCATTTCTGACAAACTCAAACTTTTTGAGGAGATATTTACGACTAAATTTGTTACCTGGGACCTCATATGCATCCCTTGTTGGTAAGTTTCTGAAACATTGGCCCCCCCGCCTCGTCCTTTTCTTTGTTGTCTCCCTCTGTTGGAGCCTAAAAAAGACGGTCGGTTGTAGTCCGTGCGATCGCTGTCTGAACTTGAAGCTGAAGTGCCATCTGTATTTCTGAATCGACGATAATTTTGGCGAAAAGAAGAACTTTGCCATTTATATACTCTCTTCTGCAAATAATCTTGCGTGTCCCTGATGAATTTGTCTCTTCCGTTTTTCTGTTTCCTTCCTGAAGACGTCAATGTTTTCCTTAGTACGAGATTTTATTGTTTCAAACTCTTCTTTCGGTAGAGAATCCTTCAATTGGGTTTCAACTGTAGATACTTTTTCTTGGCAAGTCTTTATTTCCTTGTTTAAATTCTCCAAGGTTAATGTCATCAAATCTAGAGAGCACTTATTTAGAATTTGTTCGAATTTTTGACAAAATTCTGTATTGTCTTGAAAAAGGGTAGGTCTCAACGAGACGCGAAGGCCTCGTGGAATCCTTTGAGTTTTAATATACTCAGCTATAGTTATACTGTGTAATTCTAAGCCAACTAAGTGGCGAGACTCATGTTCTAAATCACGAGATTTAAATTCGCTCCCTGAGATTTGTAAAAAATCTCCTGGTGTCGTGACTTGTGAAACAATCTCTGCCACTTGTATATGAGAAGCCACTTGTAGACATCTCAATATGTTTAGTTAAAAAATTAAGTAAAGCTAACGAAAATAAACTGAAAAAAATTTTTAAAAAAAAGGGGGTAATATAATGGTACGATCTATTGAGGGTGCCCGTGTAAAGGGTTAAATATCATAGAAGAATTAACACACGTCACTCCTCATATATTTAGGTGCACAGATCAAAGGGTTACCAAGCCCTTAATAACTATGTTTAGTAAAAGAATCCGGCACTCTAGATGTAATGCTGAACATAAGGAATTTATTAACATAATCCAAAGTAACGTTTCGGTCGAATATCTCGACCTTCATCAGACTAGAAGAAATGAATACAAACATATCAAAAAATGATTACAGAATACGTACAAACAGATATTAACATTCCTGGTGTTGGAACAGGTTGATATGAGCAGACGAGGGGGCAATTTAACCAAGAGACTTCAGTATAGGGAAGCTTACTGGATACATTATCTAAATAGTCTGGAACCGAAGGGGTTAAACAGAGAATATGGCCTCTTTCACACTTCAGTCGTGCGACGTCAGTCAAAATCCGTCAAAATGTGAAAAAAACGGATCCGCCATTTTTTTTTGGCGGATCTGTTTTTTTCCCATAGACTTGCATTAGTGACGGATTTTGACGGATGGTCGTCCGTTAGGTCCGTTTTTGGACGGATCCGCCAAAAAATTGGCGTCCGTCATTTCAAAAAAACGTCCAATGCAACTTTTTTTTGACCGCCAAAATGGCGCCGCATCCGCCATTTTGTACAATGGCCGCCTATGCCGCCAGCATCCGTTTTTGACGGAATCCGCCTGCGGATCCGTCGCCTCTATTGAAAATCATAGTAAAATGCAGAAAACAGTGTCCGGGCTCTCTCTCTCTCTCTCTCTCTCTCTCTCTCTCTCTCTCTCTCTCTCTCTCTCTCTCTCTCTCTCTCTCTCTCTCAAAGGAGAAAATGTAGAGATAAAGTTGTTGTGCAATTTCTCCTGAGTACGCCAATACCCCATAAGTGGGGGAAAACCACTGTTTGGGCACACGGCAGAGCTCGTAAGGGAAGGAGCGCCGTTTGACTTTTTTAAACTAAAATTGGCTGGAGTTGAGATTGGACGCCATGTCACGTTTGAAGAGCCACTGATACGCCTAAACAGTGGAAACACCCCACAATTGACACCATTTTGGAAACTAGACCCCCTAAGGAACTTATCTAGATCTGTTGTGAGCACTTTGAACCCCAAAGTGTTTCACAAAAGTTTATAATGCCTGGGTGTGAAAAAAAAAAAAAAAAACAATTTTCCACAAAAATGATTTTTTAGTCCCAAATTTTTGATTTTTCCCAAGGAAATTGGACCCCAATTGTTGTTGTCCAATTTGTCCTGAGTATGCTGATACCCCATATGTTGGGGGGGGAACTGTTCGGGCGCACGGCAGGGCTTGGAAAGGAAGCAGTAACGTTTTGGAATGCAAACATTGATGGGGGTCATGCTCAGTTTGTAGTGCCCCAGATGAGCCTGAACAGTGGAAACCCCCCACAAGTGACCCCATTTTGGAAGCTAGACCCCCTAAGGAACTTATCTAGATCTTTGGTGAGCACTTTGAACCCCCAAGTGCTTCACACAAGTTTATAATGCCCGGGCATGAAAATAAAAAATCCTATTTTTTTTCCCACAAAAATTATCTTGGTCACTAATTTTTTATTTTCCCATAGGTAACAGGAGAAATTGGACCACAAAATTTGTTGTCCAATTTGTCCTGAGTACGCTGATACCCCATATGTGGGGGGGAACCACTGTTTGGGCGCATGGCAGAGCTCAGAATGGAAGGAGCACCATTTGACTTTTTCCAACCAAAATTGGCTGGAATTGAGATTGGACGCCATGTTTCATTTGGAGAGCCCCTGATGTGCCTAAACAGTGGAAACCCCCCACAAGTGACCCCATTTGGGAAACTAGACCCCCTAAGGAACTTATCTAGATCTTTGGTGAGCAATTTGAACCCCCAAGTGCTTCACACAAGTTTATAACGTAGAGCCGTAAAATTAAAAAATCATATTTTTTCCACAAAATTGATCTTTTCACCCCAATTTTTATTTTCCCAAGGGTAACAAGACTCCAAAAGTTATTGTGCAATTTGTCCTGAGTGCGCTGATACCCCATATGTGGGAGTAAACCACTGTTTGGGTGCATGGCAGAGTTTGGAAGGGAAGGAGCGCCGTTTGACTTTTTCAACGCAGAATTGGCTGGATGCCATGTCGTGTTTGGAGAGCTCCTGATCTGCCTAAACAGTGGAAACCCCCCACAATATGACACCATTTTGGAAACTAGACCCCTCAAGGAACTTATCTAGATGTGTGGTGAGCACTTTGAACCCCAAAGTGCTTCACAGAAGTTTATAACGTACAGCCGTAAAATAAAAAATCTCATATATTTTTTTTTTTTTTTTTTTTTTACAAAAATGATTTTTTCACCCCCAATATTTTATTTTCACAAGGGTAACAGGAGAAATTGGACCCCAAAAGTTGTTGTCCAATTTGTTCTGAGTACGCTGATACCCAATATTGGGAGTAAACTACTGTATGGCCGCATGTCGGGGCTCGGAAGGGAAGTAGTGATGTTTTGGATTGCAGACTTTGATGGGATGGTCTGGGGGCGTCATGTCGCATTTGGAGAGCCCCTGATGCACCTAAACAGTGGAAACCCCCCACAAGTGTAAACCTGCGATTTCTGAGGCTGGTGACTCGGATAAACTTATCCTCAGACGCAGAGGTGACTCTTGGTCTTCCTTTCCTGGGGCGGTCCTCATGTGAGCCAGTTTCTTTGTAGCGCTTGATGGTTTTTGTAACTGCACTTGGGGACACTTTCAAAGTTTTCCCAATTTTTCAGACTGACTGACCTTCATTTCTTAAAGTAATGATGGCCACTCGTTTTTCTTTACTTAGCTGCTTTTTTCTTGCCATAATACAAATTCTAACAGTGTATTCAGTAGGACAATCAGCTGTGTATCCACCAGACTTCTGCACAACACAACTGATGGTCCTAATCCCATTTATAAGGCCAGAAATCCCACTTATTAAACCTGACAGACAAGAAGAAAAGGTAGCACACTGTAGCGCTATAGCTTGCAAACACGAAATATGAAAAATATGAAAAATGAATTACATCATTACCTTAGAAATATGAAAAATTGAGAAGTCTTAGCGCATAAGATGGCCAAATTATGTGAGCCTGATAGCCACGTCAAGGCTCTTCTCTTATATCAGGTCCCTAACTAATGCCTATCCTCGCTTTAGAAAAGTCTGTCTGCATGGGAACCTATAAATCCTCTTTTCAGACTAAAATCTACATCTCTGTGGAGGGGTGATGAACCTGCTGTAATTAAAAGGCCTGTGACCACCAGGTGGAGTGCTCAGGCAGAAGGTAAATGAATACATATCAAAAAACTGACAGACACATCCAAACTTAGATTCAGTGTGAACAGGTGCTAAACCTAGAGTCACCAACTCATATACATACAAGAAGAAAAGGTAGCACACTGTAGCGCTATAGCTTGCAAACACGAAATATGAAAAATATGAAAAATGAATTACATCATTACCTTAGAAATATGAAAAATTGAGAAGTCTTAGCGCATAAGATGGCCAAATTATGTGAGCCTGATAGCCACGTCAAGGCTCTTCTCGTATATCAGGTCCCTAACTAATGCCTATCCTTGCTTTAGAAAAGTCTGTCTGCATGGGAACCTATGAATCCTCTTTTCAGACTAAAATCTACATCTCTGTGGAGGGGTGATGAACCTGCTGTAATTAAAAGGCCTGTGACCACCAGGTGGAGTGCTCAGGCAGAAGGTAAATGAACACATATCAAAAAACTGACCGGCACATCCAAACTTAGATTCAGTGTGAACAGGTGCTAAACCTAGAGTCACCAACTCATATACATACAAGAAGAAAAGGTAGCACACTGTAGCGCTATAGCTTGCAAACACGAAATATGAAAAATGAATTACATCATTACCTTAGAAATAGGAAAAATTGAGAAGTCTTAGCGCATAAGATGGCCAAATTATGTGAGCCTGATAGCCACGTCAAGGCTCTTCTCGTATATCAGGTCCCTAACTAATGCCTATCCTCGCTTTAGAAAAGTCTGTCTGCATGGGAACCTATGAATCCTCTTTTCAGACTAAAATCTACATCTCTGTGGAGGGGTGATGAACCTGCTGTAATTAAAAGGCCTGTGACCACCAGGTGGAGTGCTCAGGCAGAAGGTAAATGAATACATATCAAAAAACTGACCGGCACATCCAAACTTACATTCAGTGTGAACAGGTGCTAAACCTAGAGTCACCAACTCATATACATACAAGAAGAAAAGGTAGCACACTGTAGCGCTATAGCTTGCAAACACGAAATATGAAAAATATGAAAAATGAATTACATCATTACCTTAGAAATCTGAAAAATTGAGAAGTCTTAGCGCATAAGATGGCCAAATTATGTGAGCCTGATAGCCACGTCAAGGCTCTTCTCGTATATCAGGTCCCTAACTAATGCCTATCCTCGCTTTAGAAAAGTCTGTCTGCATGGGAACCTATGAATCCTCTTTTCAGACTAAAATCTACATCTCTGTGGAGGGGTGATGAACCTGCTGTAATTAAAAGGCCTGTGACCACCAGGTGGAGTGCTCAGGCAGAAGGTAAATGAATACATATCAAAAAACTGACCGGCACATCCAAACTTAGATTCAGTGTGAACAGGTGCTAAACCTAGAGTCACCAACTCATATACATACAAGAAGAAAAGGTAGCACACTGTAGCGCTATAGCTTGCAAACACGAAATATGAAAAATGAATTACATCATTACCTTAGAAATATGAAAAATTGAGAAGTCTTAGCGCATAAGATGGCTACATTATGTGAGCCTGATAGCCACGTCAAGGCTCTTCTCGTATATCAGGTCCCTAACTAATGCCTATCCTCGCTTTAGAAAAGTCTGTCTGCATGGGAACCTATGAATCCTCTTTTCAGACTAAAATCTACATCTCTGTGGAGGGGTGATGAACCTGCTGTAATTAAAAGGCCTGTGACCACCAGGTGGAGTGCTCAGGCAGAAGGTAAATGAATACATATCAAAAAACTGACCGGCACATCCAAACTTAGATTCAGTGTGAACAGGTGCTAAACCTAGAGTCACCAACTCATATACATACAAGAAGAAAAGGTAGCACACTGTAGCGCTATAGCTTGCAAACACGAAATATGAAAAATATGAAAAATGAATTACATTATTACCTTAGAAATATGAAAAATTGAGAAGTCTTAGCGCATAAGATGGCCAAATTATGTGAGCCTGATAGCCACGTCAAGGCTCTTCTCGTATATCAGGTCCCTAACTAATGCCTATCCTCGCTTTAGAAAAGTCTGTCTGCATGGGAACCTATGAATCCTCTTTTCAGACTAAAATCTACATCTCTGTGGAGGGGTGATGAACCTGCTGTAATTAAAAGGCCTGTGACCACCAGGTGGAGTGCTCAGGCAGAAGGTAAAGCGAGGATGTCTCACACCACCATAAGACTATACACCTTACAACTTGATAGTTCTTCCCATCCAACAACCTTCCAGGCCTACCTCCGGGGAGATACTTCTTCCTGACTTTGGCTCTAATCTATTCTATTGCAACAGTAAGACACTAGGTGCCCTCTAGAAAAACTTCCTCTGAAACAGTTTTCAGCGGCGTTTGAAAAAGACTCGGGAGGAGTCGAAACGTTATGTTCATGTCGCTTTGATTATCATGCTTCTCTAGTTGGTTGGTTGTATCAATAAAAATTTGTTATATTATGCATGTAATTCCGCCTTGAGAGTGCAGTGCTATTTATATTACTAGTTTGGGATTTATTCCATGACACTAGCACCTCGCCATTGATAGTTTCGAGTGCACATCAATTATCCTTTATTTTTTACAATATCTTGGTTGACATGAAATTGTGAAACCACTTTGGGTAGAAAATCACCCCGAGTGCGAAGCACTACACGATCCGGAAAAAACTCCAGGAAGAGAGGTGAACAAGAAAGAGCTGCTAACTCAGAAACTCTTCTCAAAGAGGTGACTGCCACTAAGAAGGCCACCTTCCAAGAAAGTAATGAAAGACTAGCAGAGTCCATAGGCTCAAAGGGCCCATGCTGAAGAGCCTCCAAGACGAGGTTAAGACGCCAAGGAGACACTGGTGCTTTCCGCGGCGGAAACTGACGGGTTACTCCACGAAAGAAAGAACACACGTCCCTATGCGAAGCAGTAGCTCTCCGAAACAGGACGGACAAAGCCGAAACCTGACCCTTCAGAGTGCTAATTGCCAATCCTTTGTCCAACCCGTATTGCAGAAAAGCCAATAAATTAGGAATGGAAATTTTTTTCGGGTTCCTTGACGATCCCGAACACCACGAAAAGAAGGCTTCCCAAGTCTTATGGTAAATCCTCGTAGTAGCTGGACTCCTGGCAGCTCGCATCGTGGCAATGACCTTGGCTGAAAAACCTCTACGGGTCAACATTTCGGTCTCAAGAGCCACGCCGTCAAACGCAGAGACTTCAAATCCGGATGACGGACAGGCCCCTGAGTTAACAGGTCCGGACGAAGAGGAAGCTGAAATGGAGGTGCCGCCAACAGCGACATTAGAGTTGAAAACCACGTCCTCCTTGGCCAATCCGGGGCTATCAAAATAGCCTGGACTCTCTCTAACCTGATCCGACGCAGCACCAGATGCAGTAAAGATATCGGTGGAAACACGTAGATCAGTTCGAACTGATTCCACTGAGCCACCAGAGCATCCACCGCCACAGCCTTCGGGTCCTTGTACCTGGTCATGAACATTGGTAACTTGGCATTGACCCTGGATGCCATCAAATCCACTTGGGGAGTTCCCCAACGGGAGCACAGCAGCGCAAAAATCTCTGGATGAAGACTCCATTCCCCGAGATCCATCTTTTCTCGACTGAGAAAATCCGCTGTAACATTCTGAATCCCTGGAATGTGGATTGCAGAAATGACTGGTACCGTGGCCTCGGCCCAAATCAGGATCCGAGATACCTCCACCATGAGTCTGCGACTCCTTGTCCTTCCTTGGTGATTGATATACGCAACCGCCGTTGCGTTGTCCGTCTGTACTCGGACTGGGAGACCGCTCAAAGGGACCGTCCAGTGTTGGAGGCAAAGGAAAATTGCTCTCAATTCCAGGATGTTGATCGGTAGAACAGATTCTTCCGATGACCAAACTCCCTGAATCCAGAGGTCGTTCCAAACGCCCCCCCAGCCCATCAGGCTGGCATCGGTTGTTATGATCGACCACCTCGGTGGAAGAAAAGACTTCCCCAGGGACAAAGCTCCTGGACGTAACCACCATTCCAGAGACTCCCGCACCCTGCGAGAAATGGTGACACTGCAATCCAGCGATTGCGACCGATTCCAATGACTCAGGATGAACCTTTGGAGAGCTCTGGAATGAAACTGGGCAAATGGAATTGCTTCCATGGACGCCACCATTAAACCCAGAAGACGCATACACTTCCGAAGTGACATTGCTGTTGAGGACTTCATGAACTGTACATGTTGGAGAAGACATGACTGTTTGTCCAAAGGCAGAGAAACCACTGCCCGTACCGTGTCGAAATGCATTCCCAAAAAGAGAATTGTCTGCGACGGTTCCAGAAACGATTTCTCCCAATTGACCAGCCAACCGAAAGCTTCCAATAACTGAAGAGACAGATTGCGGGCCCTCACCACTTCCTCCTCCGAGGAAGCCACGATCAAAAGATCGTCCAGGTAAGGAAGAATCGTAACCCCCTGCCTTCGAAGAAGTGCCATGAGGGGCGCTAGAACCTTTGTAAAGACTCTGGGCGCTGAGGCTAAGCCGAATGGCAGAGCCACAAACTGATAATGGTCTTGACCTATGGCAAAGCGAAGAAAACGCTGATGAGCCTTTCCGATGGGAACATGCAAATAAGCGTCGCGGATGTCGATCGACACCAAAAAATCGTTCTGGGACAGAGCTGCCACAACGGAACGAAGCGACTCCATACGGAATTTTCGAGTGTGGACATGCCGATTCAACCTTTTGAGATCCAGAATCGGGCGAAACTTTCCCTCCTTTTTGGGGACTACAAAAAGATTGGAATAAAACCCTTTTCCCCGGTCCTCTAGAGGAACCGGTACTATCACACCCTTTTGTAGAAGAAAATCGACTTCCCGCTGCAGCGCGACAAGAAGCCCGGGCTCTGATGGCATGCGAGACTGGCAAAAAATGTTTGGGGGTCGAGAAGAGAATTCTATGAAATAGCCTGCCGACACGACCCGCGTTACCCAGGAATCCGGGACGCGAGAAATCCAAGTCTCCTTGAATTGGAGCAGGCGACCCCCCCCACTCGAGAGTCCTCGAGAGGACTTCTGGCGTCAGTCCGTCTTAGCGGGCTTCTTATCAGACTCCCGCTTGTCTTGACGCACATTTTGTTTCCAGGGGGTGCGAGTTTTCTGGGAAGACTTTTTCCCTGAGAAAGAGGAACGACCCGAACCCCAAGAGGACTGACCGAATCGTCCCCGGCCCCGAAAGGACCGTCGACCACTATAGGTACCAGGCCTGCCAGACCCCAAAGCCATAGTCCTACGCTGTGGTAAAGCTGTTTCCTTAGCCTTTGCCTTGGAAATCAGCTCTGTGAGATCCGAACCAAAAAGGTGACTACCCTTGAAAGGTAAGGACAGCAAACCTTGTTTTGAGGCTGCGTCCCCGGTCCACTGTCTGAGCCATAGAGCTCTTCTGACTGTGATTGCCGATACTTGCGCCCTAGCAAAAAGAGACGCCGAATCTATACCCGCATCATAGATATAGCGGGCTGCAGTCTCCAACCATTCGAAAATCTCCTCCATGTCAGTTAACGGAGATCCATTCAGCAAAGCCGTCTTTAGATGTTCCAACCAGCCTAGAGATGCCTTAGAAGCACACATGGATCCTAGCACTGCTCTGAATCCATGACCTGATGCCTCATAGTTCGATTTCGCCGCTAATTCCGTTTTTCTGTCCAGCGGCTCCTGAAGACTCGCCTTCCCTTTTATAGGAAGCAAAGTGGATTTACTAAGTTGGGATAAAGAAACATCCACGTCAGGAGAGGGAGAATAATCATCTTTCAATTCCGCAGAACACGGATAAAGTGCGTCAAAGAAACGTGTCCCATAAAAACGTTTATCTGGACACAGACGCTCCTTTTCTATCACATCAATAAGATCCTGCAGAACTGGTAAAGTAGACCGCAACGTACGTTGCTCCTGGTACAACCGTGCAGATTTTCCAGGGCGACTAGTTACCGCCTCCGGTAACTGTAAAACCTCTCTCATGGCTTCAATAAAAGCCTCTGTTCGTCTCACAAAGGAAGATGAACGCTCCTGCCGTTCTTCCTTATCCGAATCGGATATCTTCCCATCTGAACTTAAAGGAGAACCCTCTCCCCCATCCAAATCAGAGACATCTGATTCACTATGCGGAAAAGACGGCAACGGTCTGCGTCGCTTCTTATCCTGAGAGGATTTAGCTGACACATATTGACCTAAAAGGTTAGACAGGCTATCAAGAGAACTAGCGATAGCATCCAATTTTGCATCACTGTGACCTCTGATCGCAGCGCTAGACGCTGTGGAGGTCTGCGTATCAGATTGCCGAAGCGGTACTGGAATATGGTCCGCGGCTTCTGATCCCTGTTCCGACATGCCTGCACACTGTATATAACAGGTCAAATGACGGTCACCAGTAAAAAATGTGTTTTTTTTTTTTTTTTTTTTTGTAATGCAAAAAAAGAGCAGATACTGAAGGGTTAAAACCCGTACTAAGAGGGCTACCCCAGCTGCAAATGCTGGCAGCAGACAACCCACAGCAAGGGTTAATGTCGCTGACTCCCACAAATTATCTAGAGTGGGAGTCCCACGCAAAAAAGGGTCATTAGACCTACCGCTAATTAGGTTTCCAGGAGTCCATCCTGACAGCACCATGGACGTCCTCCTACTTGCTGGGACAGGAAACACACAAGAGATTAAAAGTCCCCTCCCCGCCCCCTTTCCCTCAGTGTTGTCTCAAGAACCATGACATGTATAATGCACACGCCTTACAAATTTGTTCCAGAGAGGCGCCTGCCCTCTCTGCCCAGGAGGCAGCCAACCCCCTGGTTGAGTGATCCTTTAGGCCCGCCGGAGGCCTTGACCCTTCAGCTAAATAAGCGTCTGAAATTAAAGACGTAATCCATCTAGCGATGGAAGCCTTAGACGCCTTTTTCCCTTTACTGATTCCTCCATAGAGGATGAATAGGCTCGAATCTATACGCCAGTCTTTAGTGGCGTCTATATAGTCTAAGACCACCTTTCTGACATCCAACGAATGGAGCTTCAGTTCCTTTGCGTTGGAAGGGTTATCACAGAAGGAAGGTAAAATAATCTCCTGGTTGCGGTTACTATTTGAAGCAACCTTGGGTAAGAAAGCAGGATCCAACCTTAACAGAATGCTGTCGTCCCTAACCTGGAAATATGGATCCCTGGTGGATAGAGCCTGAATTTCACCTATTCTTTTAGCCGTGGTAATTGCTACCAGGAAAGCTGCTTTCCTGGTAAGTAAGGAAATAGGCATGGTGCTGTTGCTATTGAATGGATCATTACATAAAGCCCTGAGCACCAGAGTAAGGTCCCACACTGGGAGACATCGTCGAATCGTGGGACGTAGTCTCTGAATAGCTTTAACAAATCTTATAACCCATGGGTGGGAAGCTAGTGAGTAGTCGAAGAAGGAGCTTAACGCGGCTATCTGTACTTTTAGGGTGCTGGGTCTGAGACCCATGTTGAAGCCTGACTGGAGGAAATCTAAAATCTTAGGAATGTCAGGAGTACCTGCCACCAAGTCGGACCTGCCACTCACTATGCAGAAGCGTTTCCAGATTTTGAGATAGATAGCCGATGTGACTGGCTTTCTACTGGCCTGGATGGTGGTTATGACCTGGTCAGATAAGCCTTTGGCTTTCAGGGTCACCCTCTCAGGATCCAGGCTGAGAGATGTAATCTCTTCGGGTCCGGATGGTGGATTGGACCCTGATGAATTAAGTCCGGAATCAGAGGCAGCTCTAAGGGGTTCTCGATTGACATGTCTGTTAGCAGAGAAAACCAGCTCCTCTTTGGCCAGTATGGGGCGATCATTATTACTGTAGCCCGATCCTCCTTGATCTTCCGTAATACAGCCGGGATGAGCGCTAGAGGTGGGAATGCATATAACAGATGTTCTTCCCATTTCTGGCTTAAGGCATCCAGTCCCTCCGGATCGTCCAAGGGGTTCAGGGAGAAGAACCTGGGAATCTTCGCATTTCTTCTGTTTGCAAATAGGTCTATTTGGGGGGTTCCCCACCTCCGACATAGATCTCTGAAGATATCCTGGTTTAGTTCCCACTCCGTAGGACTCACTCTCTTTCTGCTTAGGTAGTCTGCTACTACATTCTGGGAACCTTCCAGGTGGATTGCCGTTAAGGAAAGCACGACCTGCTCTGCCCAGGTGAATATCATCTCGGCCAGCTCCTGGAGGGGTCGATGCCTGGGACCTCCCTGGTGATTCAAAAAGGAAACTGTTGTGATGTTGTCCGAGTAAATCCTGACATGCTGATCTTTGAGCCCGGACTGGTTCCTTCTTAGGGCTTCCCATACTGCGTAGAGTTCTCTGAAATTTGAGGATCGGTTCTGGATTTCTTCTGGCCATCTGCCCTGTAGAATTCTGCCCTTTAGATGAGCTCCCCAACCCCACGAACTGGCGTCCGTAGTAATTGTTACGTAAGGGGAAGTCGACCACCGCACTCCTAATTTTAGATTGCCTGGCTGCATCCACCAAAGAAGAGATCTTTTCACTACCTTTGATAGACGTAATGTCTTGTCCAACGAGCTGTAATTCCGATTCCATGACGAGAGGATCTCTTTCTGAAGGGGTCTTGAGTGGAATTGTGCCCATCTGACGCATGGAATGCAGGCCGTCATCTGTCCTAGAACCTTCATGGCAGATCTTATAGAGTGCTGGTGCTTCATCAGAACTTTCATTACGTCCTGTATGGTCTCTTGCTTCTTCCGAGGTAAGAAAGAGATTCTTCGTCTTCAATCCAGTAGTACACCCAGGAAGATTTTCCGTTGTTCGGGAACTAGATCTGACTTCTTCCAGTTTATTATCCAACCCAGATATTCGATTGTGGAAATGCAGCGATCTGTGTTCGACCAGCGCCTCTTCTGACCGTGCCACTATAAGAAAATCATCCAAGTATGGAACGATAATGGTACCTCTGTTTCTTAGGAAGGCCACAACCTCCGAGACCAGTTTTGAGAATATTCGGGGAGCCGAGGCCAGCCGGAAGGGCAGGCATTGAAACTGAAAGTGGCAGGTCCGGGTCGGTAGCCGCACTGCGAACCTGAGAAGACTTTGTGATGAAGGATGAACTGGGACCTGGTAGTATGCACTCTTCAGATCGAGAGTGCACATGAACGCGCCCCTGTCTATAAGGTGGGTTGCGGACCTGATTGATTCCATCCGGAACCTTTTGTATGTGACCCAGTAGTTTAGGGGTTTCAGATTTATTATAGTGCGAGATTCTCCTGACGGCTTTGATATAGTGAAGAGGGAGGAATATGGACCCCTGCCTAACTCTGCCCGGGGAACAGGAATTATGACTGAAAGTCTTAGTAGGTCCTGGAGCTCTGTCCACATGACCGAGTCAGTGGAGACCACCGTAGGGGGAATATATCTTTCGGGTGGCGGAGCGTAACACTCTATCCGATAACCTTCTGCTATAGTTCTGCGAACCCACTGGTTCTGAGTAACCAGCTCCCAGTTTGTTGCAAAACAACGGAGTCGTCCGCCAATAAAGTTGGCGTCATTGTCTCCTTGTTCTATGTGAGGAGCCAAAGAACGTATTCCTGTTCTTTCCTCCCTGGGAGTGGGAGTTTCTATACGATCCTCTGCTTGGTCTTCCCTGAGCTCTAGAATCAAACTGTCTCCTAGACAGGGAACCCCGCCGAAAGGGCTGAGCCCGGCGAGTTTTATCCTCTGGGAATCCCTTCTTTGCATCTGATGCTGATTCTAAGATGGTATCCAGGGCAGGTCCAAAGACCCTAAGCCCTGAAAATGGAATGGAACATAATTTTGTCCTAGAGGCGTTATCTCTGGACCAAGATTTTAGCCAGACAGCTCTCCTAGCAGCGTTAGATAAGGAGCTGTTTCTGGCGGAAAATCTGACTGATTCTGCAGACATATCGGCCAGGAAAGCCGTGGCTGAATTCATAACAGGAAGAGAGGCTAAAATCTCAGCTCTGGGAGTCTTATTGGATAACTGATCTTCCAATTGACTCATCCAATAAACCATGGATCTAGCCACTGAGGTGGCAGCTATATTGGTCCTAATAAGAGCCGCTGAGGTTTCCCAGGCTCTTTTCAGGAGAATATCAGGCTAAGTGCACACGTTCAGGAATATTTGCGTTTTTTTCGCGGGAAAAAACGCGTCAAAAACGCATGTATTAAGCATCCTATCATTTAGAATGAATTCCGCAAATTTTGTGCACATGGTGCGTTTTTTCCGCAAAAAAAACGCATCGCGGAAAATCTAGCAGTTTGTCCATTAATTTTGCGGATTTCTAGCGTTTTTCCCTCTTTATTATTGACCTAGAAAGTTCAGGAAAAAATCGCGGTAAAAACGCGTCAAAACCGCGCAAAAAACGCACCAAAAACGCGCAAATCCGCGCAAAAAAACGCGCGTTTTTGCCGCGCAAAAAAGTCCGGTTTTGCTCAGGAATATTCTGCAAACATTCTGCAAACGTGTGCACTTAGCCTCAGCCTTTCTGTCCATTGGGTCACGTAGGCTAGACGAGTCCTCAAATGGGATGGCAGTCTTTTTTGTGACTCTAGCTATTGGGGTATCGATTTTCGGAACCTCTTCCCATAATTTAACATCTTCAGGTTCGAACGGTAGTCTTCCCCTGAAGTCACGTGACAAAACTAGACGACGTTCTGCACTCTTCCATTCCTCCAGGATCATCGTTTTAATGTGGTTGCTAACAGGAAAAACAGTCTCCTTCTGAGAAGTAAGTCCCCCGAACATCAAGTCCTGTCTGGATTGTGTTCTGGGAGTCTCCTCGACCTCCATAGTGCTCCGTACCGACCTGATCAGATTCTTAGTATCCTCAGGCTGAAATAGGAATTTCCTTTTCCTTTCCTGAGTGTCAGGGGAAGTTCCCCTTCTTCCTCCGAAATAGCGTCTTCTAAATCCGACTTATTTTCGGAGCTTAAATCTTGTTCCCTTGAATCCGTCTCCCACCTGGGCCTTTTACGTCCAGAGCTGGGACTACATGGCCACTGCTGAGTAAGCGTGGATATGGAGGCCTGAACTTCATCACAAATCATGCGCCTCATCTCAGAAAGCAACGAAGGCTGTTCGTCTCTCATGACCTTAGAGGTACAAGAAGAACAAAGGGTTCTGTCATAGCCGTCTGGCAGTTTACTGTGACACACCGGACACCTGGCTGATTTTACTGAGGCTTTGCCGGCCTTTTTTGTAGTCATGGGAGCGGTCGGAGTTCCTTTGTCCTATGGTAAGAGACAGGAACTAATCAGGTCAGATTCCTGGGTGGCTGTCAGGTCACGGCTGGGATGTTTTGCGCCAGGCGCACTTACCCCACCGCCATCTGCCGCATCTGCATCCATGAGGAACAAGGTAGGCTGCCCGACCAGATTACTGCGTCCTGCCGATAGGGGAAGCGGCGATATGTCACCTGTATAGAGCGTCCTCTAGAGCACGCACACATACTCACGATTAGGTGATGCAACGGTCTCTTCCAGCGTTCGGTCGTTCCAGGAAGCGTCTGCTCACAGCACGACTAGCGTCTCCTGTATATGACGTCACCGGAAGTCCGACCGCCGAACCGGAAGTGAACCGCTCCCCCCGACACTGCACACAGCCGAGGCACAGACGGGTTCCAACGCAAAGCGCCCGACTGGCTGCGGGATGCCGCCTTACCAGGAACTGCCTTGGACCCCCTGCCTGAGGTCCGGGACGAGAGCCTCCCACCTGGAGGAGCGTCCGCTATCCAGGGCCTGCCGCACCTGGCCTTTGGAGCGGAGGGACTCCCCACTGGAGAGTTTCAGCCCTGGGCCGCTTGACAGGGGAAAGGATCTGGCACGGCCTCACGATCCCCCTGAGCCCGGTAAGTTCTCCTGTGTGTCCCTCCATGCAGGGACAGGAAACACACTGAGGGAAAGGGGGCGGGGAGGGGACTTTTAATCTCTTGTGTGTTTCCTGTCCCAGCAAGTAGGAGGACGTCCATGGTGCTGTCAGGAGGGACGTCCTGGAAAAGAGCGCTACCCGAGCGCTATGGGGTGAGGAGTTAACACTCACCCAGCTGGCTGCGGTGATGTGCTTGCCGAAAGAGAGAGGAGCGGAGTCCGAGGAGCACCTGGGAGCTCTGTAATGGCCGCCGTTGCAAAGAGAAAGCAGAAGAACTCGTCTTCTTCCTGTCAAAAGACCGGGAGCGTGAAGCCACGCCCCCCGCCGGCTCAAAAAATGAGCGCGAAGCTCCTCGCTCCAGCTCCCCCTCCCATCGTGCAGGCATCTGCCTGCATAGAATACATGCTAAAACACATACCAGCGCTGCTCACCGCAGCGTTGAAAGCACACTGATATCACCGTAATAGCCCTGCCCTCAGCAGTCGCTAAATCACTCACACACACTTTTTAATAAAAATGTGGAGTACTCACCAGCCGAGCGCCACAGGGACCCCTCGGGATTTGTGGCGCTTGTGCCCATGCTTCCCCCCCAGGACGGGGAACGCAGTGACCCCCTGCAGCGCGGTTTGCGTCCCCGTCAGGGAAGTAAACCTCATCCCCAGGGCCGGCAGAAATCTGAAGGGACCTACAGGGTATACAGATCGCCAAGGAGAGGTGGGGATCCAGCAGCGCTGAGACCCCTGAGACCTCCAGACCACCCCTGGTGATCCAAGTCTCTTGTCCGATTAAAATAAAAAATTCTTCTGAGGAGCTGCTTCAGCAGCCGTCCATCCTCTGGGACCTCAAATCGTAAACTGAAGGAGCTGGAGTAGGAGGAGCCCCGAGCTGGAGGGGCCAGCCAACACGCTTTTGATCTGAGGTGTCAGTCCTCACGGGGCTCCGCCTACCCACTAGTTATGGATAACTGTGGCTCTCTTCCTTCATTCTGCAGCTGAAATGCGTATTTCCTGCGGGAGAAGTGCGGAATTGCCGTGGAAATTTCTGCGGCAATTCCGCAACGTGTGAACTTAGCCTAAGGGTTAAAAGTTGACCAGCGATTTCTCATTTTTACAACAAAATTACAAAGCCATTTTTTTAGGGACCACCTCACATTTGAAGTCACTTTGAGAGGTCTATATGGCAGAAAATACCCAAAAGTGACACCATTCTAAAAACTGCACCCCTCAAGGTGCTCAAAACCACATTCAAGAAGTTTATTAACCCTTCAGGTGCTTCACAGGAGCTGAAGCAATGTGGAAGGAAAAAATTAACATTTAACTTATTAGTCACAAAAATGATCATTTACAAACTTTTTTTTATTTTCACAAGGGTAAAAGGAGAAAATGGACAGATAAAGTTGTACAATTTCTCCTGAGTATGCCAATACCCCATATGTGGGAGAAAACCACTGTTTGGGCACACGGCAGAGCTCGTAAGGGAAGGAGCGCCGTTTGACTTTTTCAAACCAAAATTGGCTGGAATTGAGATTGGACACCATGTCGCGTTTGGAGAGCCACTGATGCACCTAAACAGTGGAAACCCCCCCACAAGTGACACCATTTTGGAAACTAGACCCCCTATGAAACTTATCTAGATCTGTTGTGATCACTTTGAACCCCCAAAAGTTTGTAATGCCTGGGTGAGACAAAAAAAAAAACAATTTTCCACAAAAATGATTTTTTTAGTCCCAAATTTTTGATTTTTCCCAAGGAAATTGGACCCCAAATGTTGTTGTCCAATTTGTCCTGAGTACGCTGATACCCAATATGTGGGGGGGAACTGTTTGGGCGCACTGCAGGGCTCGGAAAGGAAGTAATGACGTTTTGGAATGCAGACGTTGATGGGGGTCATGTTCCGTTTGCAGTGCCCCAGATGTGCCTACACAGTGGAAACCCCCCACAAGTGACCCCATTTTGGAAACTAGACCCCTAAGGAACTTATCTAGATCTGTGGTGAGCACTTTGAACCACCAAGTGCGTCACACAAGTTTATAATGCCCGGGCATGAAAATAAAAAATCCTATTTTTTTCCCCACAAAAATAATCTTTTAGTCACCAATTTTTTATTTTTCCAAGGGTAACAGGAGAAATTGGACCACAAAAGTTGTTGTCCAATTGTCTTGAGTACGCTGATACCCCATATGTGGGGGGGAACCACTGTTTAGGCGCACGGCAGAGCTCGGAATGGAAGGAGCGCCATTTGACTTTTTCCAACCAAAATCGGCTGGAATTGAGATTGGACGCCATGTTGCATTTGGAGAGCCCCTGATGGGCCTAAACAGTGGAAACCCCCCACAAGTGACCCCATTTTAGAAACTAGACCCCCTAAGGAACTTATCTAGATCGTGGTGAGCAATCTGTACCCCCAAGTGCTTCACACAAGTTTATAACGTAGAGCCGTAAAATTAAAAAATCATATTTTTTCCACAGAAATGATCTTTTCACCCCAATATTTATTTTCCCAAGGGTAACAAAACACAAAAGTTATTGACAATTTGTCCTTAGTACGCTGATACCCCATATGTGGGGGTAAACCACTGTTTGGGTGCATGGCAGAGCTCGGAAAGGTAGGAGCGCCATTTGACTTTTTCAACGCAGAATAGGCTGGACGCCATGTCGTGTTTGGAGAGCTCCTGATCTGCCTAAACAGTGGAAAACCCCCACAAATGACACCATTTTGGAAACTAGACCCCTCAAGGAACTTATCTAGATGTGTGGTGAGAACTTTGAACCCCCAGGTGTTTCACTAAAGTTTATAACGCCCGAGCATGAAAATAAAAAAATCAATATTTTTTCCACAAACATGATCTTTTAGTCTCCAACTTTTTATTTTCTGAAGGGTAACAGGAAAAATTGGACCCCAAAATTTGTTGTCCAATTTGTCATGAGTACGCTGATACCCCATATGTGGGAGAAAAAAACTGTATGGGCACACGTCGGGGCTCGGAAGGGAAGTAGTGAAGTTTTGGATTGCAGACTTTGATGGAATGGTCTGCGGGCATCATGCTGCGTTTGCAGAGCCGTGATGTGCCTAAACAGTGGAAACCCCCCACAAGTGACCCCATTTTGGAAAATAGACCCCCAAAGGAACTTATCTAGATGTGTAGTGAGCACTTTGAACCCCAAAGTGCTTCACAGAAGTTTATAACGTACAGCCGTAAAAACAAAAAAATCATTTTTTTTTTACAAAAATGATATTTTCGCCCCAATTTTGTATTTTACCAAGGGTAACAGAAGAAATTGGACCCCAAGAGTTATTGTGCAATTTGTCCTGAGTACGCTGATACCCTATATGTGGGGGTAAACTACTGTTTGGGCGCATGGCAGAGCTCAGAAGGGAAGGAGCACGGTTTGACTTTTTCAACGCAGAATTGGCTGGAATTGACATCAGACGCCATGTCACATTTGGAGAGCCCCTGATGTGCCTAAACAGTGGAAACCCCCCAATTCTAACTCCAACCCTAACCCCAACACACCCCTAACCCTAGTCCCAACCATAATCATAACCCTAACCACAAACGTAACCCTAACACATCCCTAACCCTAATCCCAACCCTAACCCTAACTTTAGCCCAACCCTAACCCTATTTTAGCACACCTAACCGGGAAATGGAAGTAAATACATTTTTTTAATTTTATTTTTCCCTAAGGGGGTAATAAAGGGGGGTTTGATTTACTATTTATAGCGGGTTTTTATGTTTGCCAGCTGTCACGCTAAAAGACGCTTTTTATTGCAAAAAAAAGGTTTTTGCATCACCACATCTTGAGAGCTATATAATTTTTGCATATTTTGGCCCACAGTCATGTGAGGTCTTATTTTTTGCGGTATGAGTTGATGTTTTTAGTGGTACCATTTTTGGGCATGTGACATTTTTTGATCGCTTTTATTTCGATTTTTGGGAGGTTAGAATGAACAAAAATCAGCAATTCATGAATTTCTTTTGGGGGGGGCGTTTATACTGTTCCGTGTGTGGTAAAATTGATAAAGCGGTTTTATTCTTCGGGTTAGTACGAGTACGGCGATACTCCATTTATATCTTTTTTATGTTTTGCCACTTTTGTACAATAAAAACAATTTTATATAAAAAATAATTCTTTTTGCATCGCTTTATTCTGCGAGCTATAACTTTTTTATTTTTTCGCTGATGATGCTGTATGGCGGCTCGTTTTTTGCGGGACAAGATGACGTTTTCAGCGGTACCATCATTATTTATATCGGTCTTTTTGATCACGTGTTATTCCACTTTTTGTTCGGCAGAATGATGATAAAGCATTGTTTTTTTTTTTTTAAGGGGTTCACTAAAGGGGTTAACTAGTGGGACAGTTTTATAGGGGGGGTCGTTACGGACGCGGCGATACCAAATATGTGTACTTTTATTGTTTTGTTTTCTTTATTTACAGGAAGAAATGAATTTATTGGGGAATATTTTTTTTTCGTTTATTTTGTAATTTTTTTTACACATGTGATTTTTTTTTTTTAACATTTTTACTTTGTCCCAGTGTGGGACATCACAGTATAGGGTCAGATCGTTGGTCTCACAGTGTGAACAGCAGTCACTGCAGGACCCAGCGGCCATCTTGGATCCAGGGTCTTGCAGGGAGGAAGGCCTCAGAACAGCGCAATCAAATCACAATATTATGTTCTCTCCGGCCGTATCCGGAAAAAAAACGGACGCAACGTAATGACATCAGGCACGATCCGGCGCTAATGATAGTCAATGACAAAAAAACGGATCCGGCGGATTAAAAAAAGGGATCCTTTTTTTTTACAAAGGCGTCGGATCGCGCCTGATGGCAAAAAATGGATGTGTGAAAGAGGCCTTAGATATATATCATGGCACAGGTGTGATGTGTTTTATGCAGTTTATCACAATCCTCCTTGAAATTACCGTATATACTACACTGTGTTCCAAATTATTATGCAAATAATATTTTCTCAGATTTTCCCAAATTACCTATATGAATTTCAGTCATGGTAATTTTCCAGTCAGATAACTATTAGAGCACAATTGAAAGGTTTTGTATAAACTGCCTATGATAACAGTATATTTTTTAAAAAATAAATCACTCAAACTGCACTCAAAATGCATGTTCCAAATTATTATGCACAGCAGAGTTTTCAACCTTTTCATTCTAATAAAGTACAAAAAAATGGTCATTTTTGAAATTATAAGCATTAGCAGGTTATTACAAACTGAAATCAAACAGTTATCAACTCAAAACTTTATTCTAGGTGATGTTACATTTGCACATAGGACCCCTTGTTGGAAAGGAGCTTCTGAATTCTCTCCTCCATTGAATTTGTCAGGTTTTGGATTGTTTCTGCTTCAATTGTTTTGCATGAGGACAGAATCCCCTCCCAGAGCTGTTGCTTAGATGTGAACTGCCTCCCGCCATCATAGACACTCCTTTTGATGATGCTCCAGAGGTTCTCAATGGGGTTGAGGTCAGGGGAGCATGAGGGCCACACCATAAGTTTGTCCCCTTTTATGCCCATAGCAGCCAGAGATGCAGATGTGTTATGTGCAGCATGAGACGGTGCATTATCATGCATGAAAATGATCTTGCTGCGGAATGCACGGTTCTTCTTCTTGAACCATGGCAGGAAGTGCTGTTTGAGAAACTCAACATACACTATGGAGTTCATCTTTACCCCTTCAGGGATCCTAAAGGGGCCGACAATCTCTCCCCATGATTCCAGCCCAAAACATTACTCCGCCTCCTCCTTGTTGGCGCCGTAGCCGTGTTTGCATGGGGTGTCCATCAACCAGCCATCCTCCACTCCATCCATCTGGACTATCGAGCGTTGCACGGCACTCATCGGTGAACAAAACAGTTTTGAAGTCAGTCTTCATGTATTGTTTGGCCCACTGGAGCCATTTCTGCTTGTGTGCAGTGGATAGAGGAGGTCGACAGGATGGCTTACGCACAGCTGCAAACCTCTGAAGGACCCTGCATCTTGTTCGGGGGACGTTGGAGGCACCAGCAGCTTCAAAAACTTGTCTGCTGCTATGACAAGGCTTTTTTGCCGCTGCTCTTTTAACCTGTAGGAAAGAGTCCTCAATTTCCCCTTATCAGCACACACACGTGTGTACTGTGAATCAGCTACATACTTCTTGATTGTGCGATGATCACGATGAAGTGTCTTGGCAATGTTGATTGTAGTCATGCCTTGACCTAAACACTCCACAATTTGTTGCTTCTCAGCAGCCGACACATCCTTTTTCTTTCCCATTTTGGCAGAAAATGTAGGCTACTTAACCCCTTAACGACCGCCGATACGCCTTTTAACGGCGGTCATTAAGGGTACTTAAACACAGCGCCGTTAATTAACGGCGCTGTGGAAAAAGTGAATAGCGCCCCCCAGAGGTGCATTTTCTCCGGGGTCTCGGCTATCAGGGGTAGCCGAGACCCCAGAGAACATGAATCGGGTCGGTTTTTACCGACACCGATGTTGCGATCGCCGTTATTAACCCTATAACGGCGACCGCAACAAAAAAAAAAAAAAAGTTGTGCCATTTAATTTCTCTGTCCCCTGATGTCATCGGACATCAGAGGACAGAGAAAAAGGGTCCCCAGGACCCCCATGTGGCCCCCGATCCAGTCCATGTGGCCCCCGGGCCCTCCGGTGCCGGCGCCGTTAAGACAATGGCGGGCGCATGCCCAGTGCGCCCGCCGCTATGTGCCGCTGTGCTGGTGGGGGGATGGGCAAATATTCTCTGGGGTCTCGGCTACCGGGGGTAGCCGAGACCCCAGAGAACATGATCCGGGTCGGTATTCACCGATCCCGGTGTTGCGATCGCGGCTATGCAAGCATAGCCGCGATCGCAAAAAAAAAAAAAAAAAAATGATTTCTCTCCCCTCTGATGTGATCGCACATCAGAGGGGAGAAAATGAGGGTCCCCCGGTCCCCCGATCGCCCCCCCATATACTTACCGGTGTCCTCCGTCCTCCCGCAGGCCCCAGGATCCCGGCTTCTTCTCCCTGCAAAAAAAAAAATGGCGGGCGCATGCGCAGTGCGTCCGCCGATCTGCTTTGGCGGCAGATTCAAATTTTTTTTCATTCATTCTCATAAAAGTACATTTTGATCACTGTGATAAACTATCACAGTGATCAAAATAAAAAAAACAGTACATAACCCCCCATTTATCACCCCCTTAGTTAGGGACATATAATAAAAAGTAGAAATTATATTTAATTTCATTTTTCTGTTAGGGTTAGGGTTATAATTAGGGTTAGGGTTATAATTAGGGTTAAGGTTATAATTAGGGTTAGGGTTAGCATTAGGCTGGTTTCACACATCCGGTGTGCGCCTGACGGCGCCCCCGGCATTTAGCCGCAGCGCCGCATCAGAAAATCTGATGCGCCGCATGCGTTTTTTTTTGCATTGACTTGCATTAGCGCCGGATGGCGCCGCATGTCAATGCGTTGCATGCGGTTTTGTCCGGATGCGGCGCAAATGTACATTGCGGCGGCCGGACAAAACGCTGCATGTAACGTTTTTTGTTTTTGCCGGATGGTTTCTGATGTCTCCGGGCATCAGAAACCATCCGGCAAAAAACCGCATGCGGCCGCCGGCGGCGCATCAGGTTTTCTGATGCGGCGCTGCGACAAAATGCCGGGGGCGCCGACAGGCGCCCCCCGGAAGTGTGAAAGCAGCCTTAGGGTAAGGGTTATAATTAGCGTTAGGGTTAGGCTGGGTTCATACTGCGTTATGGCAGTCCGTTAGACGGACTGCGTTACACCGCGGTATAACGCAGTCCGTTAACGCTGCCATTCACCCCCATTTGAGGGCATCGCGACGCATGCCGTAAAGCGGCATGTGTTTGCGACGTGCCATCATTGTGACGGAGCCTCGGACGCGGGCTGCAGCATTTGGGCTCCGTCACCGCTAGCGCAGATGAATCATCTGCTGATTCCTCTGCGCTAGCGGGTATAGCATAATGCGATCGCGTTATGCTATACCATTACCAGCCCGTCAACGCTATGTGTTGAACGGGCTGGTAAAACGCAAAATGAACCCAGCCTTAGGGTTAGGGTTATATTAGGGTTATAATTAGGGTTAGGGTTACAATTAGGGTTAGGGTTATAATTAAGGTTATAATTAAGGTTAGGGTTACAATTAGGGTTGGGATTTAGGTTAGGATTAGGGTTGGGATTAGGGTTAGGGGTGTGTTGGGATTAGGGTTGGAGCTAGAATTGAGGGATTTCCACTATTTAGGCACATCAGGGGGTCTCCAAACACGATGTGGCGTTCAAAAAGTCAAATGGCGCTCCCTCCCTTCCGAGCCCTGCCGTGCGCCCAAACAGTGGTTTACCCCAACATATGGGGTATCAGCGTACTCAGGACAAATTGCACACCAATTTTGGGGTTCTAATTTCTCCGATTACCCTTGGGAAAATAAAAAATAGCTGGCTAAAAAAATCATTTTTGAGAAAAAAAATGATTTTTCATTTTCACGGCTCTGCGTTTATAAATTTCTGTGAAGCACTAGGGGGTTCAAAGTGCTCACCACACATCTAGATAAGCTCCTTAAGGGGTCTAGTTTCCAAAATGGGGTCACTTGTGGGGGGTTTCCACTGTTTAGGCTCATCTGGGGCACTGCAAACGGAACATGACCCCCACCAACGTCTGCATTCCAAAACGTTATTACTTCCTTTCCAAGCCCTGCTGTGCGCCAAAACAGTTCCCCCACCCCACATATTTGGTATCAGCGTACTCCGGACAAATTGGACAACAACTTTTGGGGTCCAATTTCCTTGTGAAAAATCAAAAATTTGGGACTAAAAAATCATTTTTGTGGAAAATTGATTTTTTTTTTTCACACCCAGGCATTATAAACTTTTGTGAAACACTTGGAGGTTCAAAGTGCTCACCACAGATCTAGATAAGTTCCTTATGGGGTCTAGTTTCCAAAATGGGGTCACTTGTGGGGGTTTTCCACTGTTTAGGCTCATCTGGGGCACTGCAAACGGAACATGACCCCCACCAACGTCTGCATTCCAAAACGTTATTGCTTCCTTTCCAAGCCCTGCTGTGCGCCAAAACAGTTTCCCCCCCCACATATTTGGTATCAGCGTACTCAGGACAAATTGGACAACAACTTTTGGGGTCCAATTTCCTTGTGAAAAATCAAAAATTTGGGACTAAAAAATCATTTTTGTGGAAAATTGTTTTTTTTTTTTTTTCACACCCAGGCATTATAAACTTTTGTGAAACACTTGGGGGTTCAAAGTGCTCACAGCGGATCTAGATAAGTTCCATAGGTGGTCTAGTTTCCAAAATGGTGTTACTTGTGGGGGGTTTCCACTGTTTAGGCGCATCAGGGGCTCTCCAAACGCGACATGGTGTCCAATCTCAATTCCAGCCAATTTTGGTTTGAAAAAGTCAAACGGTGCTGCTTCCATTCCAAGCCCTGCCGTGCGCCCAAACAGTGGTCCCCCCCCATATATGGGGGATCAGCATACTCAGGACAAATTGTACAACAACTTTTGTTGTCCAATTTCTCCTGTTACCCTTGTGAAAATAAAAAATTGGGGACTAAACGATCAGGTTTGTGGAAAAAATATGATTTTTTATTTTCACGCCCGGGCGTTATAAACTTCTGTGAAGCACTTGGGGCTTCAAAGTGCTCACCACACATCTAGATAAGTTCCTTAGGGGGTCTAGTTTCCAAAATGGGGTCACTTGTGGGGGGTTTCCACTGTTTAGACACATCAGGGCCTCTACAAATGCGACATGGCGTCCAGCCAATTCCGCGTTGAAAAAGTCAAACGGAGCTCCTTCCCTTGCGACCTCTGCCGTGCGCCCAAAAAGTGGTTTACCCCAACATATGGGGTATCAGCATGCTCAGGACAAATTGCACAAAAACTTTTGGGGTCTTGTTATCCTTGGGAAATTAAAAATTGGGGTGAAAAGATCATTTTTGTGAAAAAAAATTTTTTTTTTTTTTTTCACGGCTCTAGGTTATAAACTTGTGTGAAGCACTTGGAGGTTCAAAGTTCTCACCACACATCTAGATAAGTTCCTTAAGGGGTCTTGTATCCAAAATGGGGTCACTTGTGGGGTGTTTCCACTGTTTAGGCACATCAGAGGCTATCTAAACGCGACATGGCATTCAGCCAATTCTGCGTTGAAAAAGTCAAACGGCGCTCCTTCCCTTGCGACCTCTGCCACGCGCCCAAAAAGTGGTTTACCCCCACATATGGGGTATCGAAGTATTCAGAAGAAATTGCACAACAAATTTTGTGGTTCATTTTTTCTTTTAACACTTGTGAAAATAAAAAAACTTGGTTCCGAAGTAAAGCTTTTGCAAAAAAAGTTAAATGTCAATTTTTTCCTTCCACATTGCTTCAGCTCCTGTGAAGCACTTGAAGGGTTAATAAACTTCTTGAATGTGGTTTTGAGCACCTTGAGGGGTGCAGTTTTTAGAATGGTGTCACTTTTGGGTATTTTCTATCATATAGACCCCTCAAAGTGACTTCAAATGTGATGTGGTCCCTAAAAAAAAATGGTGTTGTAAAAATGAGAAATCGCTGGTCAACTTTTAACCCTTATAACTTCGTAACAAAAAAAAATTTTGGTCCCAAAATTGTGCTGATGTAAAGTAGACATGTGGGAAATGTTATTTATTAAGAAATTTGTGTGACATATCTCTCTGATTTAAGGGCATAAAAATTTAAAGTTTGAAAATTGTTAAATTTTCAAAATTTTCGCCATATTTCCGTTTTTTTCATAAATAAACACAAGTCATATCAAAGAAATTTTACCACTAACGTGAAGTACAATATGTCACGAAAAAACAATCTCAGAATCAGCGGGATTCGTTAAAGCGTTCCAGAGTTATAACCTCATAAAGTGACAGTGGTCAGAATTGTAAAAATTGGCCCGGTCATTAAGCTGCAAAATGGCTCTGTCCTTAAGGGGTTAATAATGTGGGACAGCCTTCTTAAGTAGTCTTGCCTTTCATTGGACACACCTGCCAAACTAATTAGCACAGGTGTCTGCAATTGCTTACAGTGATATAAAGAGCCCTGACACACATCACCATCAATGAGTTTAAGTGACAAACAAAAAAATTCTTACCTTATCACTCCTAAACACTTTTTGCATAATAATTTGGAACAGTGTAGAGTATAAGCCGAGTTTTTCAGCCCATTTTTTAGGGCTGAAAGTGCCCCGCTCGGCTTATACTCGAGTCATATACCAGGGGGTCGGCGGGGGAGGGGAAGCGCAGCTGTGCTATATACTCACCCCCTCCTGGCGCGGTCTCTGCAGCCCCTGCTCTTTTCCCACGGTCTCCGGCGCCTGTGTTCAGCGGTCATGTGGTACCGCTCATGAAAGTCATGAATATGCACATATTCATGACTTTCATGAGCGGTACCACGTGACCGCTGAAGTTAGGCATAGCTGCCAAGACCGTGGGAGAAGAGCAGGGGCTGCAGAGACGCTCCAGGAGGTGGTGAGTATAAGCGATATTCACCTGTCCCCGGTCCACCGCTGAACGCCGCTGTGTCCTCGCGTCCTCTAGTTGTGAGTGTTCAGGTCAGAGGGCGCGATGACGTGGTTAGTGCGAGCCGTGCCCTCTGCCTGAGCATTCACTGCCGGAGGACCCGGAAGACAGCGGCGTGCTGCGTTGGACCGGGGACAGGTGAATATCGCAAGTGCTGGGGCCTGAGCCAGCGGTGACACCGGCACCTGTCCCCAATAGTGCGCCGGTGTCCCAGCCTGCTCAGGACACCAGCACCTGGCTCCCAGCGACGAGAGGTGAGTATGTCTTTTTTTTATTATTATTATTATTCGCAGCAGCAGCGGCAGCAAATGGGGGCACAATCTATGGAGCATCTTGTGCATAATGCATAGGGCAGAATATGGGGCACAATCTATGGAGCATCTTGTGGGCATAATACATGGGCAGCATATGGGGCACAATCTATGGAGTATCATATGGGGCATAATATATGGGGCACAATCTATGGAGCATCTTGTGGGGCAAAATACATGGGCAGCATATGGGGCACAATCTATGGAGTATCATATGGGGCATAATATATGGGGCACAATCTATGGAGCATCTTGTGGGGCAAAATACATGGGGCACAATCTATGGAGCATCATATGGGGCATAATATATGGGGCACAATCTATGGAGCATCTTATGGGGCATAATACATGGGCAGCATATGGGGCACAATCTATGGAGTATCATATGGGGCATAATCTATGGGGCACAATCTATGGAGTATCTTGTGGGGCAAAATACATGGGGCACAATCTATGGAGCATCATATGGGGCATAATATATGGGGCACAATCTATGGAGCATCTTGTGGGGCATAATACATGGGGCAGCATATGGGGCATAATATATGGGGCAGCATATGGGGCATAATATATGGGGCAGCATATGTGGCATAATCTATGGAGCAGCATATGGGGCTCTTGATTCAATATGGCTATTCAAAAACATTTAACCTACTTTAATTTTACTTTTATTGGTATCTATTTTTATTTTTGAAATTTACCAGCAGCTGCCTCATTTTCCACCCTAGGCTTATACTCGAGTCGATAAGTTTTCCCAGTTTTTTTATGGCAAAATTAGGGGGGTCGGTTTATACTCGGGTATATGCGGTAGTTTTAATACAAATTGAAAAGTCAGGATAAAGGGAAACTCTGCTGTTATTGTACAGAAATTCACACTTGGCCTCACTGCACATTTAATGTTGTCGATCATAAAAGCAAAGTTTGGGCAGAAAGACTGGACCTGGTCTTGTAGGGACCATATGAGACATTCAGCAGCACAGAAGGGAGAGAAGATCCATCCGATAAGATCTCAGGGATCTAGGAAGCCAACAGCATCATCACCCTCCGCTTTCTCTTACAGGCCCATCATAATATTTCCTTCAAGTGATTTTCTATCTTGTCAGCACATTCTACGTGCGCTGTCATTTGGCTTTATAGTTTACAGATCTGGGCAGGTAACGGTCAGCATCTTCTAATCCCAGGGGGAAGGTGGATCCTCCAGGGTGTAAGTTCTATAGAAAAGGGCTTTCAGTGACCAAAGTCATTTGAACAGTTTTGGGAGGAGGAGAATGTTGTAGTACAGAGGCAAAATGGTGATCATGGTAATACGGCCGGACTACATCACCGATAAAGCAGCCACAGCCGGTGACTGAGAAGAATCTGTGACTTCTCTGCATTTAGAGGTTACTACTCACCTGGGTAGTCATATGTGGGAATCTCCTCTTTACACCGCTCATCACCCCTCACATATGTCTCTGTAGTATTAATATGGGTCAGATCTTCACTCTGAAACAAATATTATAAAAGTCACCGACAGATGGAGAAGTCCCATCTATGATCAGCTCTAATCCTGCCATCTCCTCCATTCTCATTACACAAGCATAAAACATATAACACTGAGGGATAAAACAAGACTGAGCACAAGACCTTCACAGCCGTCTACACATCATAGGGGAGATCTCCTGACACCTTCTCTCCATCTACCTGATCATCCTGAGGAGCATTGGGATCTTCTTGGTTACAGTCCTGTGGAAGAAGAGGACGGGGACATCTCTCTGGTGTTGTCCTCTTACTGGATAGATCTGGAGGAAACACATACAGGGAGTGAATTCATTCTTTACATACAGATAATTATAGGCCGTGTGTATTTAGTCCTGTCTATTACCTGGTGATGTGAGGGGCTGGGGAACCTCCATCATGACGTTCTTGTACAGATCTTTGTGTCCTTCTAAATACTCCCACTCCTCCATGGAGAAAAAGATGGCGACATCCTGACACCTTATAGGAACCTGACACATACAATGATACCGTCATCCCCCGATCCCTTCATAGTGTTACTGTATAATGTCCCAGCATTCCCAGCAGTTGTCACCTCTCCAGTCAGCAGCTCAATCATCTTGTAGATGAGTTCTAGGATCTTCTGGTCGTTGATGTCCTCATGGATCAGGAGGTGAGGTGGAGGCCCCTTGATAGGGCTCAGGGTCTTCCCCATCCCTCAGACACAGGGTCCTGACAGCGATCACTAGAGGTCTTCTTCACCACTGTGTAATCCTGGTTATGGAGAGACACATTAATAAATCTCACTACAGACATTTCCAGAGTCCTCACCTCTCCAGTTCTGTCCGTTATTCCCATAGATAAGAATGATGTAATGTGACGTCATCAGAATCTCTCACGTCTCCAGTGAGACGGAAGAGGATCTCTAGGGTGAGGTGTAATATCCTCTCCACCATCTTGTCTCTGTCCATATCCATCTTTGATGGGTAAATCAGGAAAATTCTCTTATGTAGAAGATCTTCACTGAGAGGATCCGATATTGTAGAGACCTGAATGAGAAGAAGATGAGGTGATGTAACATCATAAGAATCCTGTAATAATACAATTACTGGAGATAATAAGGGAAACATATGAGGAGATTTATTATTTACAGGATTTAGTTTTCTTCTTTACATCTACTAATAAAACTTATATATTTAGGCCACAGACAACAAGCAGTTTCTTCCTCGGAGTCGGCAGCTGAATACGTTCCTCATAGACTCATCTTCCATAACGCTAATTCTCCTCTCATTACCGACCCTGGAATCGGCATTAGTAATACTGCAGGAGATATTCATTACACGTGACATGAGGAATAACTACTTCATGATGAGGACGACATCTTCATCTTCTACTACGGCTCTAGAGACATATTTGGCCAGAGTCGGTTCCTGACTCCATCACCGCCGTCGTCTATATGAATGTTTCCCGTCTTCCCCGCACTGTAATCTTCTATCACGTGAGATCTCAGCTCTGATTCACACACAGAAGTTTGAGGCTTTTAGAAAAGATTTTCTGTTTCCACAAACACAACGGACAGAAATGATCTGATCCCAAAGTCTCCATGTACAGTGATTTATGGGGTTTATTTCTGGCCTTAGACTTTCCGATATTACAAGAAAAACCCCAGAAAAAAAAAAGATATTAACCCCTTCACCCCTAAGGGTGGTTTGCACATTAATGACCGGGCCAATTTTTACAATTCTGACCACTGTCTCTTTATGAGGTTATAACTCTGGAACGCTTCAACGGATCTTGGCGATTCTGAGATTGTTTTCTCGTGACATATTGTTACTTCACGTTAGTGGTAAAATTTCTTCGATATAACTTGCGTTTATTTTTTAAAAAAACGCAAATATGGCAAAAATTTTGAAAATTTTGCATTTGGAGAGCCACTGATGAGCCTAAACAGTGGAAACCCCCCACAAGTGACCCCATTTTGGAAAATAGACCCCCCCAAGGAACTTATCTAGATGTATGGTGAGCACTTTGAACCCCGAAGTGCTTCACAGAAGTTTATAACTTACAGCCGTAAAAATAAAAAAATCTGTTTGTTTTTTTTTTTACAAAAATGATTTTTTCGCCCCAAATATTTTATTTTCACAAGGGTAACAGGAGAAATTGGACTCCAAAAGTTGTCCAATTTGTCCTGAGTACGCTGATACTCTATATTTGGGAGAAAACTACTGTATGGGCACACGTCGGGGCTCGGAAGGGAAGTAGTGACGTTTTGGTTGCAGACTTTGATGGAATGGTCTGCGGGTGTCATGTCGCATTTGGAGAGCCCCTGATGTGTCTAAACAGAGGAAACCCCCCACAAGTGACCCCATTTTGGAAAACTGACCCCCCCCAAGGAACTTATCTAGATGTGTGGTGAGCGCTATGAAGCCCAAGTGCTTCACAGAAGTTTATAATGTACAGCCGTAAAAACAGAAAAATCATTTTTTTTTTACAAAAATGATATTTTTGCCCCCAATTTTTTTATTTTCCCAAGGGTAACAGAAGAAATTGGACCCCAAGAGTTATTGTGCAATTTGTCTTGAGTACGCTGATACTCCATACGTGGGGGTAAACTACTGTTTGGGCGTATGGCAGAGGTCAGAAGGGAAGGAGCACCGTTTGACTTTTTCAACGCCGAATTGGCTGAAGTTGAGATCAGACGCCATGTCACATTTGGAGAGCCCCTGATGTGCTTAAACAGTGGAAACCCCCAATTCTAACTCCAACCCTAACCGCACCCACACCCCTTACCCTAGTCCCAACCCTAACCATAACCCTAACTACAAACCTAATCCTAACACACCCCTAACCCTAATCCCAACCCTAACCATAATCTGAGTCCCAACCCTAATCCTAACTTTAGCCGCAACCCTAACCCTAACGAGAAAATGGAAATAAATACATTTTTTAATTTTATTATTTTTCCCTAACTAAGGGGGTGATAAAGGAGGGTTTGATTTACTATTTATAGCGGGTTTTTATGATTGGCAGCTGTCACGCTAAAAGACGCTTTTTATTGCAAAAAATAGTTTTTGCATCACCACATTTTGAGAGCTATAATTTTTGCATATTTTGGCCCACAGAGTCATGTTAGGTCTTATTTTTTGCGGGACGAGTTGACGTTTTTATTTGTACCATTTTTGAGCACATGACATTATAGCAGGTTCCTGCTCACCCAGAAAAGGCAAGCTTTACTGACAGAGGTGTCCACATTCACCCAGGAATTCAGATATCAGCCTAATAGAGGTATGTTCACATAGGCAGGGACCCATACGTTCTGAGACCACCTTGACGTTGGTGTATGGGCAGGCATTATTTGGCCAAATTTTGTGCAAAGCGTCTCATTCATTTTTTTCTAATATTCAAAAGCCATATTGCTATTCATGTTTCATATTTCACATTGACTTGCTTTGGCACGATAGAGTGCAACCTTTTTTTGTATATTGTCTATGGAGGTAGCTGCTCCTGGTTTGCACCTAATTCACACTGGTTTGGATGTGCCAGTCAGTTTTCTTTTACTTCTATGTTAGCTTACTGACCGAGCACTCCGCCCATCACCATGTGGTGATTTTTATTATAGCAGGTTCCTGCTCACCCAGAAAAGGCAAGCTTTACTGACAGAGGTGTCCACATTCACCCAGGAATTCAGATATCAGCCTAATAGAGGTATGTTCACATAGGCAGGGACCCATACGTTCTGAGACCACCTTGACGTTGGTGTATGGGCAGGCATTATTTGGCCAAATTTTGTGCAAAGCGTCTCATTCATTTTTTTCTAATATTCAAAAGCCATATTGCTATTCATGTTTCATATTTCACATTGACTTGCTTTGGCACGATAGAGTGCAACCTTTTTTTGTATATTGTCTATGGAGGTAGCTGCTCCTGGTTTGCACCTAATTCACACTGGTTTGGATGTGCCAGTCAGTTTTCTTTTACTTCTATGTTAGCTTACTGACCGAGCACTCCGCCCATCACCATGTGGTGATTTTTATTATAGCAGGTTCCTGCTCACCCAGAAAAGGCAAGCTTTACTGACAGAGGTGTCCACATTCACCCAGGAATTCAGATATCAGCCTAATAGAGGTATGTTCACATAGGCAGGGACCCATACGTTCTGAGACCACCTTGATTGGTGTATGGGCAGGCATTATTTGGCCAAATTTTGTGCAAAGCGTCTCATTCATTTTTTTCTAATATTCAAAAGCCATATTGCTATTCATGTTTCATATTTCACATTGACTTGCTTTGGCACGATAGAGTGCAACCTTTTTTTGTATATTGTCTATGGAGGTAGCTGCTCCTGGTTTGCACCTAATTCACACTGGTTTGGATGTGCCAGTCAGTTTTCTTTACTTCTATGTTAGCTTACTGACCGAGCACTCCGCCCATCACCATGTGGTGATTTTTATTATAGCAGGTTCCTGCTCACCCAGAAAAGGCAAGCTTTACTGACAGAGGTGTCCACATTCACCCAGGATTCAGATATCAGCCTAATAGAGGTATGTTCACATAGGCAGGGACCCATACGTTCTGAGACCACTTGACGTTGGTGTATGGGCAGGCATTATTGGCCAAATTTTGTGCAAAGCGTCTCATTCATTTTTTTCTATATTCAAAAGCCATATTGCTATTCATGTTTCATATTTCACATTGACTTGCTTTGGCACGATAGAGTGCAACCTTTTTTGTATATTGTCTATGGAGGTAGCTGCTCTGGTTTGCACCTAATTCACACTGGTTTGGATGTGCCAGTCAGTTTTCTTTTACTTCTATGTTAGCTTACTGACCGAGCACTCCGCCCATCACCATGTGGTGATTTTTATTATAGCAGGTTCCTGCTCACCCAGAAAAGGCAAGCTTTACTGACAGAGGTGCCACATTCACCCAGGAATTCAGATATCAGCCTAATAGAGGTATGTTCACATAGGCAGGGACCCATACGTTCTGAGACCACCTTGACGTTGGTGTATGGGCAGGCATTATTTGGCCAAATTTTGTGCAAAGCGTCTCATTCATTTTTTTCTAATATTCAAAAGCCATATTGCATTCATGTTTCATATTTCACATTGACTTGCTTTGGCACGATAGAGTGCAACCTTTTTTTGTATATTGTCTATGGAGGTAGCTGCTCCTGGTTTGCACCTAATTCACACTGGTTTGGATGTGCCAGTCAGTTTTCTTTTACTTCATGTTAGCTTACTGACCGAGCACTCCGCCCATCACCATGTGGTGATTTTTATTATAGCAGGTTCCTGCTCACCCAGAAAAGGCAAGCTTTACTGACAGAGTGTCCACATTCACCCAGGAATTCAGATATCAGCCTAATAGAGGTATGTTCACATAGGCAGGGACCCATACGTTCTGAGACCACCTTGACGTTGGTGTATGGGCAGGCATTATTTGGCAAATTTTGTGCAAAGCGTCTCATTCATTTTTTTCTAATATTCAAAAGCCATATTGCTATTCATGTTTCATATTTCACATTGACTTGCTTTGGCACGATAGAGTGCAACCTTTTTTTGTATATTGTCTATGGAGTAGCTGCTCCTGGTTTGCACCTAATTCACACTGGTTTGGATGTGCCAGTCAGTTTTCTTTTACTTCTATGTTAGCTTACTGACCGAGCACTCCGCCCATCACCATGTGGTGATTTTTATTATAGCAGGTTCCTGCTCACCCAGAAAAGGCAAGCTTTACTGACAGAGGTGTCCACATTCACCCAGGAATTCAGATATCAGCCTAATAGAGGTATGTTCACATAGGCAGGGACCCATACGTTCTGAGACCACCTTGACGTTGGTGTATGGGCAGGCATTATTTGGCCAAATTTTGTGCAAAGCGTCTCATTCATTTTTTTCTAATATTCAAAAGCCATATTGCTATTCATGTTTCATATTTCACATTGACTTGCTTTGGCACGATAGAGTGCAACCTTTTTTTGTATATTGTCTATGGAGGTAGCTGCTCCTGGTTTGCACCTAATTCACACTGGTTTGGATGTGCCAGTCAGTTTTCTTTTACTTCTATGTTAGCTTACTGACCGAGCACTCCGCCCATCACCATGTGGTGATTTTTATTATAGCAGGTTCCTGCTCACCCAGAAAAGGCAAGCTTTACTGACAGAGGTGTCCACATTACCCAGGAATTCAGATATCAGCCTAATAGAGGTATGTTCACATAGGCAGGGACCCATACGTTCTGAGACCACCTTGACGTTGGTGTATGGGCAGGCATTATTTGGCCAAATTTTGTGCAAAGCGTCTCATTCATTTTTTTCTAATATTCAAAAGCCATATTGCTATTCATGTTTCATATTTCACATTGACTTGCTTTGGCATGATAGAGTGCAACCTTTTTTTGTATATTGTCTATGGAGGTAGCTGCTCCTGGTTTGCACCTAATTCACACTGGTTTGGATGTGCCAGTCAGTTTTCTTTTACTTCTATGTTAGCTTACTGACCGAGCACTCCGCCCATCACCATGTGGTGATTTTTATTATAGCAGGTTCCTGCTCACCCAGAAAAGGCAAGCTTTACTGACAGAGGTGTCCACATTCACCCAGGAATTCAGATATCAGCCTAATAGAGGTATGTTCACATAGGCAGGGACCCATACGTTCTGAGACCACCTTGACGTTGGTGTATGGGCAGGCATTATTTGGCCAAATTTGTGCAAAGCGTCTCATTCATTTTTTTCTAATATTCAAAAGCCATATTGCTATTCATGTTTCATATTTCACATTGACTTGCTTTGGCACGATAGAGTGCAACCTTTTTTTGTATATTGTCTATGGAGGTAGCTGCTCCTGGTTTGCACCTAATTCACACTGGTTTGGATGTGCCAGTCAGTTTTCTTTTACTTCTATGTTAGCTTACTGACCGAGCACTCCGCCCATCACCATGTGGTGATTTTTATTATAGCAGGTTCCTGCTCACCCAGAAAAGGCAAGCTTTACTGACAGAGGTGTCCACATTCACCCAGGAATTCAGATATCAGCCTAATAGAGGTATGTTCACATAGGCAGGGACCCATACGTTCTGAGACCACCTTGACGTTGGTGTATGGGCAGGCATTATTTGGCCAAATTTTGTGCAAAGCGTCTCATTCATTTTTTTCTAATATTCAAAAGCCATATTGCTATTCATGTTTCATATTTCACATTGACTTGCTTTGGCACGATAGAGTGCAACCTTTTTTTGTATATTGTCTATGGAGGTAGCTGCTCCTGGTTTGCACCTAATTCACACTGGTTTGGATGTGCCAGTCAGTTTTCTTTTACTTCTATGTTAGCTTACTGACCGAGCACTCCGCCCATCACCATGTGGTGATTTTTATTATAGCAGGTTCCTGCTCACCCAGAAAAGGCAAGCTTTACTGACAGAGGTGTCCACATTCACCCAGGAATTCAGATATCAGCCTAATAGAGGTATGTTCACATAGGCAGGGACCCATACGTTCTGAGACCACCTTGACGTTGGTGTATGGGCAGGCATTATTTGGCCAAATTTTGTGCAAAGCGTCTCATTCATTTTTTTCTAATATTCAAAAGCCATATTGCTATTCATGTTTCATATTTCACATTGACTTGCTTTGGCACGATAGAGTGCAACCTTTTTTTTTATATTGTCTATGGAGGTAGCTGCTCCTGGTTTGCACCTAATTCACACTGGTTTGGATGTGCCAGTCAGTTTTCTTTTACTTCTATGTTAGCTTACTGACCGAGCACTCCGCCCATCACCATGTGGTGATTTTTATTATAGCAGGTTCCTGCTCACCCAGAAAAGGCAAGCTTTACTGACAGAGGTGTCCACATTCACCCAGGAATTCAGATATCAGCCTAATAGAGGTATGTTCACATAGGCAGGGACCCATACGTTCTGAGACCACCTTGACGTTGGTGTATGGGCAGGCATTATTTGGCCAAATTTTGTGCAAAGCGTCTCATTCATTTTTTTCTAATATTCAAAAGCCATATTGCTATTCATGTTTCATATTTCACATTGACTTGCTTTGGCACGATAGAGTGCAACCTTTTTTGTATATTGTCTATGGAGGTAGCTGCTCCTGGTTTGCACCTAATTCACACTGGTTTGGATGTGCCAGTCAGTTTTCTTTTACTTATTTTTTGCGGTTGACATTTTTATTGGTACCATTTTTGGGCACGTGACACTTTTTCATCACTTTTTATTTCGATTTTTGGGAGTTTAGAAAGAACAAAAATCAGCAATTCATGAATTTCTTTTTGGGGGGGCTTTATACTGTTCTGCGTGTGGTAAAATTGATAAAGCAGTTTTCTTCTTCGGGTCAGTACGATTATGGCGATACCTCATTTATATCATTTTTTTATGTTTTGGCGCTTTTATACAATAAAAACAATTTTATATAAAAAATAATTATTTTTGCATCGCTTTATTCTGCGAGCTATAACTTTTTTATTTTTCACTGATGATGCTGTATGGCGGCTTGTTTTTTGCGGGACAAGATGACGTTTTCAGCGGTCCCATGTTTATTTGTATCCGTCTTTTTGATCGCGTGTTATTCCACTTTTTGTTCGGAGGTATGATGATAAAGTTTTGTTTTTTGCTTTGTTTTTTTTTTCTAAGGGTTCACTAAAGGGGTTAACTAGTAGGACAGTTCTATAGGGCGGGTCGTGATGGACACTGAGATACCAAATATGTGTACTTTTATTTTATTTTTTTTATTTACATGAAGAAATTAATTTATTGGGGAATATTTTTTTTTTCCTTTGTTTTGGTTTTTTTTTTTCACGTTATTTTCATTTTTTTAACTTTTTTACTTTGTCCCAGGGTGGGACATCACTGTATAAAGTCAGATCGCTGGTCTGACAGTTTGCACAGCACTCTGTCAGACAAGCGATCTGACAGGCAGTGCTGCAGGCTTTCTCAGCACCTGCTCTCAGCAGGCACTGAGGAAGCCACCTCCCTGCAAGACCCCGAAGGACCCCGCGTCCATCTTGGATCCGGGGTCCTGCAGGGAGGAGGGTCCCTGGGAACAGCGCGCTGTTCTGAGGGTCTCACGGAAGCACGCAGGGAGCCCCCTCCCTGCGCGATGCTTCCCTATACCGCTGGAACACTGTGATCATGTTTGATCGCAGTGTGCCAGGGGTTAATGTGCCGGGAGTGGTCTGTGATAATCAGCTGACACCCGGCCACGATCGGTCTCGCTCCTCCCGGGAGTGTGTCCGATCGCATGTGACGTACTAACCCGTCCATGGTCATACGGGCCCAGGTCACATGGACGGGATAGTACGTCCAATGGCAGAAAAGGTTTAAAATGTTTCTAAAGAAAATTGGCACCAATAATTCTTGTAAGAAGAAAAAAATGGAAAAAGCAGAAGACACATTTTATAATTTTTAACATGTTAAACATTTATTAAAATTAACTCTTTTGGGCCCCAGAACATAGATGTACACCGCAGGGACGGCACAGGTGCGGCTGAAACAAAAACCCTGATAGTTTAACCACTTGCTGGTGTGAAAAGCAAACATGGCATCTAAGGAGGTGTGACAGAGTTCGGCTGAATGCCTCTCGCCTCCAAGTACTGGATAGTATGGGGCGGCCTAGTTACTACGATACTTACAGGCCTAATAATGGTGTCTGGGCTGCAATGTATGAAGGTCTATTAGGCCGGGCCAGAGGCAGCGTCCGATAAATTACCTTTTAACGCCCCCTTACACATTAGGCTAAAGTTACATGAAAGCACTGATTTCGGGGGTTTGGCGACCATATAATGTATTTGGGGCCTCCTGACAGATGATGTCAGGGCAGAGAAGGATCTGACATCCTGAATTTCAGAGGATAATCTTTTGTACTTCCTGTAGATAATCCTCCTCTAGAGGAGTCTGGAGGCGACTCTCTCATACAGACCACAGGAAAGCTGGAATATGTGTGTGTATGGGGGAGTCGGGAGAGATAGCCAAATGACCGGTCAGCCAACTCTTATCTCATGTGTATGGGGCCGTTAGTATTACACTGACAGGCAGTGATGATACACGGCACTACAGTAGTACAGGGCATCACCGGAGCCATCAGAGGCTTGTATGTTGTATGATCGCACTGATCAGAGGGGTTTAAAAAAGGTTTAAAGTGAAATTAATATCACAGTGTCCAGCACCAGAAATATCCATCACTGTATGGAAAGCAGAGCCACTGCACAATGTTAGAGAAGTCTCGTCCATAACTACTTTATTATACTCTATTATCCTGTATACAGTGGAGTAGATAGAAATCACAGATCCCACAGCAATAGCTGGAATTGGACCCTCCAACGGAAAGAAAAAAAAATCTAATCTATCTATATTTGTGTAAGGTTCTATGTATATATTCCTGAAACTCAGTTTGTTCGTCAGCCATTTTACTTTCTGTCTTGCTGCAGCTATCTTGCCCTCAGTCAAAATGGAGTTTCCAGCTTGCATGTTCCCGCCCTGATTCTCTCCTTTGCTTCTTAAGCAGCCACAGCTGAGCAATCAGTGCTTCAGAATCTAGCCTGCAGTGAACCTGTGACTTGACTCCTGTAAGCCTTGGACCTTGTACTCCAGCTATTCCTACTGAGGAACTCTGAAGCACTTGTGGACTCTGAACCCTGCTCTTTGAAAGACCCACGTTTGCATGGACTTACGGTAACAGAGAAGAAGATCCTGAATCTGTATTGGAGAGTGATTGCTGAGCTTGGATTACTCTGGCCTGCTGTGTCTCCTGTTTCTGTGTCTGCAAACTGTGTGACTATTTCTGCCAACTTGTATGAAGTAATACAGGACTTTTCTATATCAAACCTGTGACTCCTGTGTTTTCATCGCACCCAAGCACAAGACGCTATATGAACTGTACTACATACATTACAAGATTCTGAAGCCAAAACGTTAGTGTCTGCTGGGTCTGGAAGGCTGTGTCTGCTGTACTGTGGATATCAGACGTCCGGTTGTACTTTCTGTGATGACAGTGGTTGTGACTTCTCACAACCATTCCAGGTGAGCAATTCCCTTAAGTTTTTTCTTTTTGCAGTGTTACCACAGGTAAACACTATTGTTTTTTTTTTTTTTCCTTTCTTTTCTCTTTTTTGTCTGCTGTAACTCTGGATATCAGATGTCTGGTTGAAACTTTCTGTGATGATAGTGGTTGTGACTTCTCACAACCATTCCAGTAATCCTGTCTTAAAAGATCTGGAAAATGGAGGCCCGCATAAAGGAACTTTGCGGAGTGACTGATAATATCCTTGCAGATTTGCAGAATATAAAGACCCGTTTTACAAATCTACAGGACCTCAATAATCACAATTTGCAAGTGGTTGGACAGACTACCCAGGATTTGCGAGCCAGGATTGAGGTTCTAGAGGGGCGAGTCCAGGCTCCTGCCGTAGCCCCGAGTGCTGGGATTCCCAAGTTGCCCCCTTTTCGTTTTGGCGGTGAACGTGAGAAATTCAGGGGATTTATTAATCAATGCAATCTTTTTTTTTCTGCACATGCTTCACAATTTCCCACTGAACGATCTAAGGTGCTTACTATAATTATGTTGCTTACCAACAAGGCTTTAATGTGGGCAAACCCTCTGATTGAGACTGAGGATGATTGTTTGAATCACCTTGATGATTTTATTTCAGCCATGGGGCAGGTGTTTGATGACCCCAATCGAGGTGCAACAGCTGAAGCAGCCATGTTAGCTTTGCGCCAAGGTAAGCACTCGGTAGCTGAATATGCCTTGGATTTCAGGAGATGGGCCCTTGATACCACCTGGGACAGTTCCGCCAAAAAATCTATTTTTCGAAAAGGGTTATCTCCACTGATTAAGGATGAACTTGCTCGTGCCGACCCTCCCACTGCGTTAGGTGACTTTATTAACTACTGCATCCGTATTGATACTCGTCTGACTGAACGCAGGCAAGAGAGATGGTTCGAAAGCAATCGTACTAACCTTTTCCTACCTTCCTCTCCAGCTAAGGAACCTTTGAGTAGGATTACCCGGGAACCTGAACCTGAACCCATGCAGGTAGACTCTTTACAACGACGGGTTAGTGATGCACGCAAGGAACATCGTTTTAAGGAGAATCTATGTTTCTATTGTGGTAAGTCAGGGCACTTCATTATAAACTGCCCCAGCCGTTCTCGTAAGACTACTGCAGCACTCATTCATTGTGTGTTGCGAGAGGGGATCTGTCAGGTCCGAGCCTCAGGCTCCAGAGAGATCTGCAGCAACAGATCTTGATTTCTCGGACTTAAACTCCGTTACCTCTGAGGACGTTGACTGTGTAAACGCTGCCATTTTTCAAGTTTCCTCAGCGGTGTCCCAGCTGAGTTGTAAGAAAAACAATTCTCATTGCTTTCTTTCCATCAAACTCTGGGTTGACTCAGCTTGGGTGTCTAGCTCTGCTATGATCGACTCAGGGGCAAGTGGAAATTTTATGGATGTCTCCTTTGCTCTGAAACAGGGAATACGTTCAGTGAAGAAGGCTACTCCAGTACAGATGGAAACTGTGGATGGCTCCCTGCTGACCTCTGGACCAGTGGATCAGGAAACAGAGCCTTTGAGGGTTCTTATGGGTAAAGATCATCAAGAGAAACTGTCCTTTATGCTTATCTCTTCTCCCCACTTTCCCATTATTCTAGGGCTACCATGGCTGCAGGCTCAGAATCCTACCATTAACTGGGAGACCAAGGAATTACACTTTCCAGAGAAACAGATGAGTCCAAAAGTTTCAGCTTGCTCTGTTCCTAAAGGAATCATGTCAGTCCCTGAACTACCAGCTGTATACCAGGACTATGTGGATTTATGTGACAAGAAGAACGCTGACCAGCTTCCTCCTCACCGTCCATATGATTGTCCAATTGAATTATTGCCTGGAGCAGAGATACCTTTTGGTAAGATCTACCCCCTGGCGGGGCCCGAGCTAAAGGCTTTAAAGGATTACATAGATGAAAATCTAGCCAAGGGCTTCATACGCCCCTCTTCATCTCCTGCAGGTGCACCCATCTTCTTTGTAAAGAAGAAAGATGGATCTCTGAGACCATGCGTAGACTATAGGGAACTCAATAAGGTTACTATTAGAAACCGTTATCCATTGCCTTTAATCCCTGAGTTATTGGAGAGAGTGCGACTGTAAGGTTCTATGTATATATTCCTGAAACTCAGTTTGTTCGTCAGCCATTTTACTTTATGTCTTGCTGCAGCTATCTTGCCCTCAGTCAAAATGGAGTTTCCAGCTTGCATGTTCCCGCCCTGATTCTCTCCTTTGCTTCTTAAGCAGCCACAGCTGAGCAATCAGTGCTTCAGAATCTAGCCTGCAGTGAACCTGTGACTTGACTCCTGTAAGCCTTGGACCTTGTACTCCAGCTATTCCTACTGAGGAACTCTGAAGCACTTGTGGACTCTGAACCCTGCTCTTTGAAAGACCCACGTTAGCATGGACTTACGGTAACAGAGAAGAAGATCCTGAATCTGTATTGGAGAGTGATTGCTGAGCTTGGATTACTCTGGCCTGCTGTGTCTCCTGTTTCTGTGTCTGCAAACTGTGTGACTATTTCTGCCAACTTGTATGAAGTAATACAGGACTTTTCTATATCAAACCTGTGACTCCTGTGTTTTCATCGCACCCAAGCACAAGACGCTATATGAACTGTACTACATACATTACAAGATTCTGAAGCCAAAACGTTAGTGTCTGCTGGGTCTGGAAGGCTGTGTCTGCTGTACTGTGGATATCAGACGTCCGGTTGTACTTTCTGTGATGACAGTGGTTGTGACTTCTCACAACCATTCCAGGTGAGCAATTCCCTTAAGTTTTTTCTTTTTGCAGTGTTACCACAGGTAAACACTATTGTTTTTTTTTTTCTCTCCTCTTCTTCCAGTAATCCTGTCTTAAAAGATCTGGAAAATGGAGGCCCGCATAAAGGAACTTTGCGGAGTGACTGATAATATCCTTGCAGATTTGCAGAATATAAAGACCCGTTTTACAAATCTACAGGACCTCAATAATCACAATTTGCAAGTGGTTGGACAGACTACCCAGGATTTGCGAGCCAGGATTGAGGTTCTAGAGGGGCGAGTCCAGGCTCCTGCCGTAGCCCCGAGTGCTGGGATTCCCAAGTTGCCCCCTTTTCGTTTTGGCGGTGAACGTGAGAAATTCAGGGGATTTATTAATCAATGCAATCTTTTTTTTTCTGCACATGCTTCACAATTTCCCACTGAACGATCTAAGGTGCTTACTATAATTATGTTGCTTACCAACAAGGCTTTAATGTGGGCAAACCCTCTGATTGAGACTGAGGATGATTGTTTGAATCACCTTGATGATTTTATTTCAGCCATGGGGCAGGTGTTTGATGACCCCAATCGAGGTGCAACAGCTGAAGCAGCCATGTTAGCTTTGCGCCAAGGTAAGCACTCGGTAGCTGAATATGCCTTGGATTTCAGGAGATGGGCCCTTGATACCACCTGGGACAGTTCCGCCAAAAAATCTATTTTTCGAAAGGGGTTATCTCCACTGATTAAGGATGAACTTGCTCGTGCCGACCCTCCCACTGCGTTAGGTGACTTTATTAACTACTGCATCCGTATTGATACTCGTCTGACTGAATGCAGGCAAGAGAGATGGTTCGAAAGCAATCGTACTAACCTTTTCCTACCTTCCTCTCCAGCTAAGGAACCTTTGAGTAGGATTACACGGGAACCTGAACCTGAACCCATGCAGGTAGACTCTTTACAACGACGGGTTAGTGATACACGCAAGGAACATCGTTTTAAGGAGAATCTATGTTTCTATTGTGGTAAGTCAGGGCACTTCATTATAAACTGCCCCAGCCGTTCTCGTAAGACTACTGCAGCACTCATTCATTGTGAGTGTTGCGAGAGGGGATCTGTCAGGTCCGAGCCTCAGGCTCCAGAGAGATCTGCAGCAACAGATCTTGATTTCTCGGACTTAAACTCCGTTACCTCTGAGGACGTTGACTGTGTAAACGCTGCCATTTTTCAAGTTTCCTCAGCGGTGTCCCAGCTGAGTTGTAAGAAAAACAATTCTCATTGCTTTCTTTCCATCAAACTCTGGGTTGACTCAGCTTGGGTGTCTAGCTCTGCTATGATCGACTCAGGGGCAAGTGGAAATTTTATGGATGTCTCCTTTGCTCTGAAACAGGGAATACGTTCAGTGAAGAAGGCTACTCCAGTACAGATGGAAACTGTGGATGGCTCCCTGCTGACCTCTGGACCAGTGGATCAGGAAACAGAGCCTTTGAGGGTTCTTATGGGTAAAGATCATCAAGAGAAACTGTCCTTTATGCTTATCTCTTCTCCCCACTTTCCCATTATTCTAGGGCTACCATGGCTGCAGGCTCAGAATCCTACCATTAACTGGGAGACCAAGGAATTACACTTTCCAGAGAAACAGATGAGTCCAAAAGTTTCAGCTTGCTCTGTTCCTAAAGGAATCATGTCAGTCCCTGAACTACCAGCTGTATACCAGGACTATGTGGATTTATGTGACAAGAAGAACGCTGACCAGCTTCCTCCTCACCGTCCATATGATTGTCCAATTGAATTATTGCCTGGAGCAGAGATACCTTTTGGTAAGATCTACCCCCTGGCGGGCCCGAGCTAAAGGCTTTAAAGGATTACATAGATGAAAATCTAGCCAAGGGCTTCATACGCCCCTCTTCATCTCCTGCAGGTGCACCCATCTTCTTTGTAAAGAAGAAAGATGGATCTCTGAGACCATGCGTAGACTATAGGGAACTCAATAAGGTTACTATTAGAAACCGTTATCCATTGCCTTTAATCCCTGAGTTATTGGAGAGAGTGCGACATGCCAAAATTTTTTCTAAACTAGATCTTCGTGGGGCCTATAACTTAGTCCGTATTAGACCTGGGGATGAATGGAAGACTGCATTCAGGTCACGCTATGGACACTTTGAATATCTAGTTATGCCTTTTGGTCTGAGTACCGCCCCAGCCACTTTCCAACACTTGGTGAATGACATCTTCAGGGATCTCCTAGATACATTCGTGGTAATTTATTTGGATGATATTCTAATTTTTTCTAACTCCACAGAGGAACATCATGGACATGTGAGAATGGTCTTGGAACGTCTAAGACAAAATCATCTTTACATCAAACTTGAAAAGTGTGAATTCCATAGGACCGAAATTCAATTTCTGGGGTATGTACTGTCTACACAAGGAATTAGTATGGATGGAAGCAAAACCCAAGCCATCAAGGATTGGCCAAGTCCTAGAAATGTGAAGGAGGTACAGCGCTTCATCGGGTTTGCCAACTTCTATAGACGTTTCATTAGAAATTTCTCTGAGGTAGTGTCACCTATCACTCAACTTACCCGGAAAGAGTCTAGGTTTTCCTGGACTCCCCAAGCCCAGGAAGCATTTTCCCGTCTAAAAGATAAATTTACCACTGCACCTATCCTAGTACATCCCAACCCCGAGCTTGCCTTCATAATAGAGGTGGATGCTTCAGACTGTGCCGTTGGAGCTATACTCTCTCAGAGAACAGGTGAGAAGAATGTCTTGCATCCCTGTGCCTTCTTTTCCCAGCAGTTGTCTTCGGCTGAGAGGAACTACGATGTGGGCAATAGAGAGTTGTTGGCCATTATTGCCGCCTTCAAAGAATGGAGACACCTTCTTCAGGGAGCTGCACAGCAAATAGTCGTCCTGACAGACCATCGTAACCTTGAGTTTATCAGGTCGGCTAAGTGCCTGACTCCTCGCCAGGCTCGCTGGAATCTTTTCTTAAACCAATTTAATTTTATCATCTCTTATAGACCAGGATCGCGCAATGGAAAGGCTGATGCACTCTCTAGGATTTACTCAGCAGAGACACGTCCAATTACTCCTCCTAAGACTATTCTTCCTGACTCTAGATTCCTAGGAGTAATTCATAATCAAGACCTACTTAAGGACATCAAGGAAGCATACCATGCGGATTCCTTTTTGGCACAACCCCCAAGGGACGTAAGTCTTGTCTTTAAGAATGGTGTGTGGATTCAGGGACAACGTCTGTATATTCCTGAAACAGTCAGATTAAGAGTATTGCAACTCATTCACGATTCCAAGATAGCTGGGCATAGAGGAATTCTAAAGACACAGGAATTTCTTTCTCGTTTCTTTTGGTGGCCCACTTGCAGGAAGGATGTTTTGAATTATGTCACTTCATGTGAGGTCTGTGCAAGATGCAAAACACCTCGCTCCTCACCAACTGGTCTGTTACAGCCTCTTCCCACCCCGTCCCGCCCGTGGGATCCATTTCTATGGACTTCATTGTGGAGTTACCAACCTCTCAGGGGAAGAACACCATTCTAGTGGTGGCTGACCGTCTAACAAAGGCAGCTCATTTTATCCCTTGTGTCGGCTTACCCACTGCAAAACAGACATCAGATTTGATGATTAAAGATGTGTTTCGCTTACATGGAGTACCGGATGAGGTTATTTCGGATCGAGGGGTGCAATTCACTTCTAGGTTTTGGCAAAATTTCTGTGCAGCATTGGACATTAAAGTAAACCTTTCTTCTGCTTTTCATCCCCAGACTAATGGACAGACCGAACGAACCAATCAAACCCTGGAGCAGTATCTCCGCTGCTTTATCTGCCACCTACAGGATGATTGGGTGGATCTACTTCCATTAGCTGAGTTCTCGTATAACAACTCTGAGTGCCTCCACTAAACAGTCTCCTTTTTACTCTAATCTAGGTTATCATCCTAACATTCTACCACGATTTCCCATAGAAACGCCTTTTCCAGCAGTGGCTGAAAGAATCACGTCTTTACAGAAGAATATGGATCTTCTAAAGGAAAATCTGGAATCGGCTCAAGAAAGGTACAAGAAAGCAGCAGATAAATTTCGTAAACCTGCACCAGCTTTCAAGGTAGGAGACTTGGTCTGGCTGTCAACCAGAAATCTTAAGTTAAGGATTCCATCGTCTAAGTTGGGACATAAGTACATTGGACCCTATAAAATCAGTAAAATTATAAGTGCCGTTGCTTGTCGTCTTCAACTGCCCAGAACTATGAGAATCCACCCTGTCTTTCATGTATCCCTACTAAAGGCTGCGACACCCAATACGTTTCCTGGACGTTCTTCTCCTTGCCCTGACCCAGTGCTAGTCGATGGTCAGGAAGAATTTGTGGTGGAAAGGATTTTAGATTCCAGGTTGTATAGAAATCAGTTACAATATCTGATTAAATGGCAGGGCTACCCAGTGGAGGACAACTCATGGGAACCGGTCAATAACGTTAATGCTCCTCGCTTGCTCCGTCAGTTTCATCAGAGGTACCCACACAAGCCTGGTCTGAGGTCATCCGGAGGTTGTCCTTAAGGGGGGAGTAATGTAAGGTTCTATGTATATATTCCTGAAACTCAGTTTGTTCGTCAGCCATTTTACTTTCTGTCTTGCTGCAGCTATCTTGCCCTCAGTCAAAATGGAGTTTCCAGCTTGCATGTTCCCGCCCTGATTCTCTCCTTTGCTTCTTAAGCAGCCACAGCTGAGCAATCAGTGCTTCAGAATCTAGCCTGCAGTGAACCTGTGACTTGACTCCTGTAAGCCTTGGACCTTGTACTCCAGCTATTCCTACTGAGGAACTCTGAAGCACTTGTGGACTCTGAACCCTGCTCTTTGAAAGACCCACGTTTGCATGGACTTACGGTAACAGAGAAGAAGATCCTGAATCTGTATTGGAGAGTGATTGCTGAGCTTGGATTACTCTGGCCTGCTGTGTCTCCTGTTTCTGTGTCTGCAAACTGTGTGACTATTTCTGCCAACTTGTATGAAGTAATACAGGACTTTTCTATATCAAACCTGTGACTCCTGTGTTTTCATCGCACCCAAGCACAAGACGCTATATGAACTGTACTACATACATTACAATTTGTCAGAGTCATATCTCCCGACTCTGCAGATCGCATGCTGTCGTTGTAGGCCCAGACCAGATAGTATGGAGATGAATGAGGGATACCAAAGTGCAAAAATAGACTTTCCTTTACTTAACCAGAACTTGATGAGAAGTATATACATCAGACAGCAGGCACAACACTTTATGATGCTTCTTCTGCATTATGCAGAGTCAGGAACTTTCCGGTTACATGTGGCGGTGCATAACTCTTGTTATAAGCCACAATAGTGCAGCAGTAAAAGAAAACTGACTGGCACATCCAAACCAGTGTGAACTAGGTGCAAACCAGGAGCAGCTACCTCCATAGACAATATACAAAAAAAGGTTGCACTCTATCGTGCCAAAGCAAGTCAATGTGAAATATGAAACATGAATAGCAATATGGCTTTTGAATATTAGAAAAAAATGAATGAGACGCTTTGCACAAAATTTGGCCAAATAATGCCTGCCCATACACCAACGTCAAGGTGGTCTCAGAACGTATGGTGTCCACATTCACCCAGGAATTCAGATATCAGCCTAATAGAGGTATGTTCACATAGACAGGGACCCCTTTTTTTGTACAATAGTGCAGCAAACCTGAGCTAATGGCGTCTTCCTGCTCTTTGTCTCCGCTATGCTCCCTGCCTGGAATCCGAATTCTTACTGCCATTATATATTTGCTCACCTTCAGAACGTACTATCTGATGTCTCCCTCCTGGCACACAACACCCTATCAGGAGGACTGCAATCAGATAGACCGAAGGTCTGTATGTCTCACTTTCTGACTCATCACAAGGAAATTGTTCTCCTGTGTGCCCATGTAGCTCAGTATGAGGCCTCCCACACAGTATGACGGCCCCCACAGCATCTCACACAGTATTATAGCTAGAGATGAGCGAATATTTCAATGTTAGGTTCAGCTCACGATCGCCGAATTTGCAATATTCGCCAATTTAATCGTCGATTAAATTGCTGAATATAGCCGAACATGCAGAGCACGAAAGCCGGTGTTTCCCAAGCTGTGTGACAGTGTGGTAAACACCGGTGTAGCGCTGCTGATTGGCAGTAAAATCATCCCAGCCGGTCAGAGAGCCGCTAATAACAGTGAGAGCCGGAGCGGTGAATGAGAGGATTTATCAGCTGCTACTGCGCTGTAAATAAATAATAAAAAAAGAAACTGCGTGGGTTCCCCTGTATTTTTGATACCAGCCAGGCAAAACTCACAGCTGGGGGCTGCAACCCTCATCTGTCAGCTTCAGCAAGGCTGGTTATCAAGAATAGAGGGGTCCCCCCAAAAGCCGGCAATTCATGTGCCGCGTTCAGTAAAATCACAGCGTGACAGGTTAGAATAGAATAGATAGGACAGATATATACATAGATATATAGATGTCAGTGACACACACATATATAATGTATATATATTACATAGACAGAAGAAAAGCCGGCAATTCATGTGCCGCATTCAGTAAAATCACAGCGTGAAAAGTTAGGATAGAACAGATATATACACATAGAATACATACTGTAGATATATAGATGTCAGTGACACACACATATATAATGTATATATATTACATAGATAGACAGATAGAAGAAAAGCTGGTAATTAAGCAGCCGCGGAGGTGTAAAATCACAGCAGGAGCCGACAGGATAGAAGAGATGGATTACATACAGTAAGTACAAATAGAATAAGTAGATATACAGATGTCTGTGACATACAATTAGTACAGTGTGTCCAGCTTACTGTACATGTATTTAAAAGATTTTTCTGAAAAAAAATGGCGTGGGCTCCCGCATAATTTTCGTAACCAGCAGAGGGAAAGCCGATGGCTGGGGGCTGATGTTTATATCCTGGGAAGGGGTAATACCCATGGAGCGTCCAAGGCTATTAATATCCACTCACAACTATATACTTAGCCTTTATTAGCTATTAAAATGGAGGACCCCAAAAAAAAGTGACGTAGGGTCCCCCTATATTTAATAACCAGCAAAGACTATGTAGACAGCTGTGGGTTGATATTAATAGCTTAGGAAGGCTAAAAACATCAGTTCTCAGCAGCCCCAGAAAAGGTACATCTCTAAGATGTACCAATTCCGACAATTAGCCTCACTCTTCCCACTTGCCCTATAGCGGTGGCAAGTGGGATAATAGTTGGGGGGGGTTGATGTCACCTTTGTATTGTCCTGTGACATCAAGCCCCGATGTTAGTAATGGAGAGGCGTCAATAAGACGCCACCATTACTAACCCCATAGTCACATTGAAAGAGAACACAGACACCCAGAAAAAAGTCCTTTAATTGAAAGATTGACAGACTCCTTTAATAATCTCAATTAAACCATACTTACCACCTTGCGTAATTCCACCGAAGCTCTCGATCTCCTGTAATAAACCCAAAACAATAAAACATCAATATCCCTCAGCTCTCCATCATTCTGTCCCACGCCGTAATCCATGTCTGGGGAGAAATCGTTTCCAACCTAGACGGTGCCAAGATGTGACCGTCCAGGCTGAGAACCACTGGTGAGTGAGCTGCTGCGTCCGCACCCTCTGTGTCTAGCGGTGACATCACTGATGTTCCGTTGACAGCCGAGCTGAACTGCGGTGACCTCGGTGAGATCCCCGATAGAACCGTGAGAAAGTCGCACGGTGCAGAGGCGAGTTCACAGGCAGAATTACTAAAAAATTCAGTGTAGGGACCCCTCTATTCTTGATAACCTGCTTTGCTGAAGCTGACAGATGAGGGTTGTGGCCCCAGCTGTGAGTTTTGCCTGGCTTGTTATCAAAAATAGGGGGGGGGGAACACATGCAGTTTTTTTTTTAACTATTTATTTACCGCACAGAAGCAGCTGATGAATACTCCCATCATCCGCTCCTTCTCTCACTGTTATTAGCGGCAGCAGGTGTCGGATGATGGGAGCAGTTTTCCCATGAGCTGACACCAGTGACCAGAGGTAACCTGTATACCTCCGATCACAGCTGAGCGCTCCCGTTGTCTTTTGACAGTGGGGGAACTGCGGCTCTCTGACCAGCGGGGATGGTTTCACCGCCGTTCAGAAGCGGTGTTTGCCGCGCTGTTATGCATATGACAGAATGTCAAACACTGTATTGTTGGGCCCCTAATTCAAGTGAATGGGGTTTGGTTCCACTCTGCTTGACGACATGCTGTATGGACGCATCATGCAGCCTGCCATCTAGAGGTAGCAGAGCCGAGCGTGAGGTCACATCCAGCTCTCCTTGACTTTTCTGCAGCAAATACACTGCAAAAAAAGGTCAACCTGCGTATTTACAGCACTCTTTATCTATTCAAGTCAATAGGTGAAAAACGCTGCAAAAACGCTAAAAGAAGTGACATGCTCTATAACAAAAAACCCTGCAAAGCACAAAATCCTGATGACAAAAAAATCTATGTGTATGATATTTCTGAAATCTCATAGACTTAATACTTTGTTGCGCCACCTTTTGCTGTGATTACACCTGCAGTCGCTTGGGGTATGTCTCTATCAGTTTTGTACATCGAGAGACTGAAATTCTTGCCCATTCTTCCTTGGCAAACAGCTCGAGCTCAGTGAGGTTGGATGGAGATCGTTTGTGAACAGCAGTTTTCAGCTCTTTCCACAGATTCTCAATTGGATTCAGGTCTGGACTTTGACTTGGCCATTCTAACACCTGGATACGATTATTTGTGAACCATTCCATTGTAGATTTTGCTTTATGTTTGGGATCATTGTCTTGTTGGAAGACAAATCTCCGTCCCAGTCTCAGGTCTTTTGCAGACTCCAACAGGTTTTCTTCAAGAATGGTCCTGTATTTGGCTCCATCCATCTTCCCATCAATTTTAATCAGCTTCCCTGACCATGCTGAAGAAAAGCAGGCCCAAACCATGATGCTGCCACCACCATGTTTGACAGTGGGGATGGTGTGTTCAGGGTGATGAGCTGTGTTGCCTTTACGCCAAACATATCGTTTGGCATTGTTGCTAAAAAGTTCAATTTTGGTTTCATCTGACCAGAGCACCTTCTTCCACATGTTTGGTGTGTCTTTCAGGTGACTTGTTGCAAACATTAAACAACACTTTTTATGGATATCTTTGAGAAATGTATTTCTTCATGCCACTCTTCCATAAAGGCCAGATTTGTGCAGTGTATGACTGATTGTTGTCCTATGGACAGACTGTCCCACCTCAGCAGTAGATCTCTGCAGTTCATCCAGAGTGATCATGGGCCTCTTGGCTGCATCTCTGATCAGTCTTCTCGTTTGAGATGAAAGTGTAGAGGGACGGCCGGGTCTAGGTAGATTTGCAGTGGTATGATACTCCTTCCATTTCAATATGATCGCTTGCACAGTGCTCCTTGGGATGTTTAAAGTTTTGGAAATCATTTTGTAACCAAATCCGGCTTTAAACTTCTCCACAACAGTATCACTGACCTGCCTGTTGTGTTCCTTGGTCTTCATGATGCTCTCTGTGCTTCAAACAGAACCCTGAGACTATCACAGAGCAGGTGCATTTATATGGAGACTTGATTACACAGGTGGATATTTATCATCAGTAGTCATTTAGGACAACATTGGAACATTCAGAGATCCACAATGAACTTCTGGAGTGACATTGCTAAAAGTAAAGGGGCCGAATAAGATTGCACGCTCCACTTTTCTGTTTTTGTATTTCCACAAAAATTTAAAATAACCAATAAATTTTGTTTAACTTCACAATTGTGTCCCACTTGTTGTTGATTCTTCACCAAAAATTAACATTTGGTATCTTTATGTTTGAAGCATAACATGTGGGAAAAGGTTGAAAAGTTCCAGGGGGTCGAATACTTTCGCAAGGCACTGTATCAGCTTCAGCAAGGTTGGATATCAAGAATAAAGGGGTACTCACACTTTTTAATTCTATAAATAATTTTTAAAAAATGGTGTGGGGTCCCCCTAATTTTTTGACAACCAGCCTTGCTAAAGTTGACAGCTTGGGGCTGGTATTCTCAGGCTGGTAAGGAGCCATGGATATTGACCCCCCCCCCCAGCCTAAAAATAGCAGCCCGCAGCTGCCCAGAAAATACACATCTATTAGATGCGCCAATTCTGGAGCTTTGTCCGGCTCTTCCCACTTGCCCTGTAGCGGTGGCAAGTGGGGTTCAAATTTGTGGAGTTGATGTCACCTTTGTATTGTGCGGTGACATCAAGCCCACAGTTTAGTAATGGAGAGTAAGACACCTATCCATTACTAATCCTATAGGTATATGGTAAATAAAGACACAGCCAGAATAAAGTGAATTGAAAAAAATGACACAGACTCCTTTAATAATCTCAATTAAACCATACTTACGACTTCGCCTAATTCCACCAAAGCCCTCGATCACCTGTAATAAAACTAAAATAAAAAAAACAACATACCATACCTGTCTGTCGTTCTGTCCCACGCCGTAATCCACATCTGTGGAGAAATAGTTTTCAACCTGGATGGTGCCATGTGATCATAAATAAATTTCTTCTTGACATCACTTTACGGATAGAGTGTGCGGTGAATTTTTTTCATTTTTTGATCCGGGGGTCCTAAGGGTCCATTGCACCGGCACCTCACTATTGGACAGAGTGCAGGCCAATTTATCCTACGTTAGGCTTTCTCTCAGCATCTCATCTTTTGGTGCCCTTGTCCATCCGTGATGGTGGCTTGGATGCTTATCAAGCCTCGACCACCCTCCTTTCTGTTGGTATGCAATCTTTGGGTATTAGACTTTGGGTGGAGACCTCCATGCATTGTCAGGAGCTTTCGTGTCTTCACATCTGCAGCTTCCATCTCTTCTTTTGGCCAGCACACTATGCCAGCAGGGTATCTGATAACTGGCAGGGCATATGTATTAATGGCGCAGATTTTATTCTTCCCATTGAGCTGGCTCTTCAGGACCTGTCTTACCCTTTGATGGTATTTGGATGTTGCTGCTTTCCTTGCCTCCTCATCATGGTTACCGTATCCTGTGGGATGCCAAGGTAGCATGTCTGTACATCTGCTATGTGCCCTGCTGGTAATTCCACTCCATCAGTCTTGACTACTTTGCCTCTCTTTATTACCAACTGGCTGCACTTCTCCAGTCCGAAGGACATCCCGATGTCTTCAATGTAGATCCTTGTCAGATGAATTGAATTGATGTCTCGTTCATTTTTCGCATACAGCTTGATGTCATCCATGTAGAGGAGGTGGCTCATGGTGCTTCCACTCTTGAACTTGTATCCATAGCCAGACTCTATAATCATCTGACTGAGGGGGTTCAAGCCTATGCAGAACAGCAATGGGGACAGTGCATCACCTTGGTATAAGCCGCATTTGATGGTCACTTGTGCTAGTTGTCTTGAGTTGACTTCTAATGTTGTTCTCCTTAGCCCCATTGAGTTTCCGAGGAAGGTTCTTAGTTTCCCGTTGACATTGTAAAGAGCCAAGCATTTACAGATCCATGTGTGTGGGATTGAGTCATAGGCTTTCCTGTAGTCAATCCAGGCTGTGCTGAGATTGGTCTGTCTGGATCTTGAGCGACTGCTCTATCTACTAGGAGCTGGTGCTTAGAGCCTCTGGTGTCAGTCCCAATGCCTTTCTGAGCTGGATTCGTGTACTGGCTCATATGGTTCTGTAGCTTGGTGGCTGTGATGCCTGACAGGAGTTTCCATGTTGTTGTAAGGCAAGTTATTGGGCGGTAGTTGGATGGAACTGTTCCTTTGTGAGTATCCTTCATGATCAGCACGGTTCTTCCTTGTGTTAGCCAAGCTGGGTGGTGGCCTGCTTCTAGCAGTTGTTTCATCTGCTTTGCCATGCGTTCATGTACCGCTGTGAATTTCTTTAGCCAGTAGGTGAGGATCATGTCTGGACCAGGTGCTGTCCAGCTCTTCATGTTCTTGACCCGCTGTTGGATGTCTGCTCTGTAATGGTGACTGGTTCTTGCTCTAGGTGGTTGCTGTGTTGCATTCTCAGATCTCACAGTCCCATTGCACTGGTGTTGTGTGTTTTTTCCTTCTCCCATATGTTCCTCCAGTATTGTTCAGTCTCTGCTGTTGGTGGAGTTGCTGCTTTTGTGCTGTTCCTCATGTAGTTAGGAGTACACTTTGAATGGTTCTTCGGAGAACAGGTCATTTATCTTCTTGGCCTCAGCTTCTCTAATGTATCTCCCTAGTTTCGCAGCGAGTGTCCTGGTTCTCCGACATCTGACGCGTACCTTGTTAATCCGGTGACATCTGAGCCCGCATGACTCTTTGTTCGTGACACTCTGTTTATTGAGGTAGGCACCACAGAGTTATGGACCAGTAGTGGTATATTATGTCCAACAGGGCAGAGCCAGGATTTGAACCCCAGTCTCCCACGTTGGTGGCTGCGATTTTACTAAACGTGGCACATGTATTGCCGGCTTCTATTATATCTTTCACCAAATGTTACCGACTTTTTCCGATCTTAAGAAAAATACTCGTGTTACCGATCATGAATCCGAATGTACCATATTCGAGCGGAATTTATGTTTGGCGATCGTTTTCCAAACACATTCGCTCATTCTAATTATGGCCACCACAACTTGCTAAACAAAATAAAAACTCCCACTCAGTATGGAGGCATTTACAGTCCACCACAACCGCAGTATAATGGCCCCTACCACCACACATTCAGTATCAGTCACGGACCGCTCCCGGCACATTATCCCCCGGCACACTGCGATCAAAGAGGGCTCCCTGCGTGCTTCCCTGAGACCCTCAGAACAGCCTCGGGGTCCTTCCGGGTCCTGCAGGGAGGCGGTTTCCTCAGTGCCTGCTGAGAGCAGGCGCTGAGAAAGCCTGCTGCACTGCCTGTGAGATCGCCGATCTAACTCTATACAGTGATGTCCCACCCTGGGACAAAGTCAAAAAGTAAAAAAATAAAAATAACTTGTAAAAAAAAAAAATCCTAAATAAAGAAAAAAAAATATTCCCCAATAAATTCATGTAAATAAAAAAAACAAAACAATAAAAGTACACATTTAGTATCGCCGCGTCCGTCACGACCGGCCTTAGAAAACTGTCCCACCAGTTACCCCTTTAGTGAAACACTAAAAAAAAAATTAAAAAAAAAACAAGGTAAAAAAACAATTATTTATCATCATACCTCAGAACAAAAAGACGGATATAAATAAACATGGTACCGCTGAAAATGTCCTCTTGTCCCGCAAAAAACGAGCCGCCATACAGCATCATCAGCGAAAAAATAAAAAAGTTACAACTCGCAGAATAAAGAGATGCAAAAATAATTATTTTTTATATATAATCGTTTTTATTGTATAAAAGCGCCAAAACATAAAAAAATGATAAAAATGAGGTATCGCCGTAATCGTACTGACCCGAAGAAGAAAACTGCTTTATCAATTTTACCACACGTACTCAGGACAAATTGCACAATAACTCTTGGGGTCCAATTTCTTCTGTTACCCTTGGGAAAATAAAAAATTGGGGGCAAAAATATCACTTTTGTGGAAAAAAATGATTTTTTATTTTTATGGCTCTACAGTCATGGCCAAAAGTTTTGAGAATGACACAAATATTAATTTTTACAAAGTCTACTGCTTCACTTTTTCTAATGACAATTTGCATATACTCCAGAATGTTATAAAGAGTGATCAGCTTAACAGCAATTACTTGCAAAGTCAATATTTGGCTAGAAAATGAACTTTATCCCCCAAAACACATTTCAACATCATTGCAGCCCTGCCTTAAAAGGACCAGCTAACCTCTTTTCAGTGATTGCTCCATTAACACAGGTGTGGGTGTTGATGAGGACATGGCTGGAGATCAATCTGTCATGATTAAGTAAGAATGACACCACTGGACACTTTAAAAGGAGGCTGGTGCTTGGCATCATTGTTTCTCTTCTGTTAACCATGGTTATCTCTAAAGAAACACGTGCAGTCATCATTGCAATGCACAAAAATGGCCTAACGGAAGAGTATCGCAGCTAGAAAGATTGCACCTCAGTCAACAATCTATCGCATCATCAAGAACTTCAAGGAGAGAGGTTCCATTGTTGCCAAAAAGGCTCCAGGGCGCCCAAGAAAGACCAGCAAGCACCAGGACCATCTCTTAAAAGTGTTTCAGCTGCGGGATCGGGCTACCAGCAGTGCAGAGCTTGCTCAGGAATGGCAGCAGGCAGGTGTGAGTGCATCTGCACGCACTGTGAGGCGGAGACTCTTGGAGCAAGGCCTGGTCTCAAGGAGGGCAGCAAAGAAGCCACTTCTCTCCAGAAAAAACATCATGGACAGACTGATATTCTGCAAAAGGTACAGGCAGTGGACTGCTGAGGACTGGGGTAAAGTTATTTTCTCTGATGAATCCCCTTTTCGATTGTTTGGGACATCAGGAAAACGCCTCATTCGGAGAAGACAAGGTGAGCGCTACCACCAGTCTTGTCTCATGCCAACTGTTAAGCATCCTGAAACCATTCATGTGTGGGGTTGCTTCTCAGCCAAGGGAATCGGCTCTCTCACAGTCTTGCCTAAAAACACAGCCATGAATAAAGAATGGTACCAGAATGTCCTCCAAGAGCAACTTCTCCCAACCCTCCAAGAGCAGTTTGGCGATCAACAATGCCTTTTCCAGCATGATGGAGCACCTTGCCATAAAGCAAAGGTGATAACTAAATGGCTCAGGGAACAAAACATAGAGATTTTGGGTCCATGGCCTGGAAACTCCCCAGATCTTAATCCCATTGAGAACTTGTGGTCAATCATCAAGAGACGGGTGGACAAACAAAAACCTAACAATTCTGACAAAATGAAAGCATTGATTGTGCAAGAATGGACTGCTATCAGTCAGGATTTGGTCCAGAAGTTGATTGAGAGCATGCCAGGGAGAATTGCAGAGGTCCTGAAGAAGAAGGGTCAACACTGCAAATATTGACTTGCTGCATTAACTCATTCTGTCAATATCAGCTTTTGTTACTCATATATTTGCAATTATTATATTTCTGTCTGTGATAAAAACATCTGTCAAACCACACATAAAAACCAGAGGGCAGCAGATCATGTGAAAATATAATATTTGTGTCATTCTCAAAACTTTTGGCCATGACTGTACGTTATAAACTTCTGTGAAGCACTTAGGGGGTTCAAAGTGCTCACCACACATCTAGATAAGTTCCTTTGGGGGTCTAGTTTCCAAAATGGGGTCACTTGTGGGGGTTTCCACTGTTTAGGCACATCAGGGGCTCTCCAAACGCGACATGGCATCCAATCTCAATTCCAGCCAATTTTGGTTTGAAAAAGTCAAACGGTGCTCCTTGCCTTACGAGCTCTGCCGTGTGCCCAAACAGTGGTCTTCCCCCACATATGGGGTATTGGAGTACTCAGGAGAAATTGCACTACAACTTTTTCTGTTCATTTTCTCCTTTTACCCTTGCTAAAATAAAAATTTTTTGTAAAAGATTATTATTGTGACTAAAAAGTTAAATGTTCATTTTTTCCTTCCAAGTTGCTTCAGCTCCTGTGAAGCACCTGAAGGGTTAATAAACTTCTTGAATGTGGTTTTGAGTACCTTGAAGGGTGCAGTTTTTAGAATGGTGTCACTTTTGGGAATTATCTGCAATACAGACCCCTCAAAGTGACTTCAAATGTGAGGTGGTCCCTAAAAAATGGTTTTGTATAATTTGTTGTAAAAATGAGAAATCGCTGGTCAACTTTTAACCCTTATAACTTCCTAACAAAACAAAAAAATTGGTTCCAAAATTGTGCTGATGTAAAGTAGACATGTGGGAAATGTTATTTATAACTATTTTGTGTGACAAATTTCTCTGTTTTAAGGGAATAAAAATTCAAAGTTTGAAAATTGCAAAATTTTCAAAATTTTTGCCGTATTTCCATTTTTTCATAAATAACTGCAAGTTATATCGAAGAAATTTTACCATTAACGTGAAGTACAATATGTCACGAGAAAACAATCTCAGAATCGTGAAGATCCGTTGAAGCGTTCCCAGAGTTATAACCTCATAAAGAGACAGTGGTCAGAATTGTAAAAATTGGCCCGGTCATTAACGTGAAACCACCCTTGGGGGTTAATCTCCCTGCGCGGAGTCACACTCTGGTAATAAATGTGTCACCTCTTGTTCTGCCTCCTGCCGTCATCCCGGGATCTGTCACACTGTCACCTGTCCCATGTAGAGCACACGTTTATCAGCTTAAAGTGACACTTTTACCGTCAGTGACAATGAAAACCGTTAACGTTTCCGCTGTACCGGACACAACGCAGCGTCAGCCGCCCTCAGCGCTATTCACACTGTGCTGTCACCAAACGTCATTTATCATCCAGGACCTTCTGTCTGAAGCCCTAAAAATCGGATTCATCCCCAGCTGTGAAGGGTTATTAAGGGGACAGAGGCCTCTGTGCTGTGTCTGACCTCATTTCTGCCAGTGTCGCCTTTCTGAGGAGGAACAAAAGCAGGAAATGTCAATACCGCCAAATGGGAGGGGACAGAGCACAGAGTGACGCCGCAGTAAAGGCTCCGGCCCTCAGACCTTCCTCCAGAAGCTCCAGCAGAGCCCTGTGTGTCCTCCATGGACAGAATCACTGAGCGCTATGAGCGCCCCCCACTGGGTGTAAGAGGAATCTGTCACTGCCGCCCTCTACTGTCTGCTGCGGGAATGACAGCCCGAGAAAAGGCCATGTGACCAGCTGCAACCAATCAGCAGCGAGACAGGGGACAGTCAGGAGAGGGCAGTGTGGGAGAGGGTCAGTCAGCAGAGAGGCAGTGTGGGGAGAGGGGTCAGTCAGCAGAGAGGGCAGTGTGGGGAGAGGGGTCAGTCAGGGAGAGGACAGTGTGGGGAGAGGGTCAGTCAGGGGAGAGGGCAGTGTGGGGAGAGGGTCAGTCAGGGAGAGGACAGTGTGGGGAGAGGGCAGTGTGAGTAGAGGGGTCAGTCAGGGAGAGGGGTCAGTCAGGAGAGAGGGCAGTGTGGGGAGAGGGGTCAGTCAGGGAGAGGGCAGTGTGGGGAGAGGGGTCAGTCAGGGAGAGGGCAGTGGGAGAGGGAGGGGAGGGGTCAGTCAGGGAAGAGGGCAGTGTGGGGAGAGGGTGTACAGTCAGGGGAGAGGGGGTCAGTGAGGGAAGAGGGCAGTGTGGGGAGAGGGGTCAGTCGGGGAGAGGGCAGTGTGGGGAGAGGGTCAGTCGGGGAGAGGGCAGTGTGGGGAGAGGGGTCAGTCAGGGGAGAGGGCAGTGTGGGGAGAGGGGTCAGTCAGGGAGAGGGCAGTGTGGGGAGAGGGGTCAGTCGGGGAGAGGGCAGTGTGGGGAGAGGGGTCAGTCAGAGGAGAGGGCAGTGTGGGGAGAGGGTCAGTCAGGGAGAGGGCAGTGTGGGGAGGGCAGTGTGGGGAGGGGTCAGTCGGGGAGAGGGCAGTGTGGGGAGAGGGGTCAGTCAGGGGAGAGGGCAGTGTGGGGAGAGGGTCAGTCAGGGAGAGGGCATGTGGGGAAGGGCAGTGGGAGAGGGTCAGTCAGCAGTGTGGGGAGAGGGTCAGTCGTGGGGAGCAGGGGTCAGTCAGGGGGTGTGCGCCGGAAATCTCTTCCCCCAGTCCCCTGCGCCCTATAGAATTCCTTCCTTCTCCCGGATGCTCGGTGGGGGAGGGGCTCTGACAACATGTGGGGCCGCGGACCGTCACTCACTACTGATCCCAGCATGCCCACACAGCCTGCACTCCTGGCCCTGGTGCTGTCAGAGCATGCTGGGAAGTGTAGTCCCTCCGCAGCTGCCGGTATACAGAGCCCTTATCCCAGTGCTGCAGGGCCCCGGAGGCGCCTCTTACCTGGGGCCACTGGTCCTCGCCGGCAGGGAAAGGTAGAGATAAAGGACCTCTGTGACGTCACGCCCATGTGACCAGAAGGGGCGGCGCCTCTCCCTCCATAGAGCAGACAGGAAGCAGTGGAGGTGATGGCGGGATGTGGAGTATTGGGGGTCGGTTGAGCCTAGTTACCGCCATATGTGCAGTGCGGCTCTGCGGGTGGAGGTGAGTGCTCAGTGCTGCAGGTTCCTGTTATTCTTACTCACGATTCGCCGCTGTTCACACTCGTCCGTTCTTCATACACAAACACTCGGTTTTCCTCTGTGTGATGTTCCGCTTTCTATCTGTATCCGGGAGTTTGTCACATGGGATAACGCTGTTCTCCGGCTGCTACGGGGTTAATCCTCCCGGGACCTGCGGCCTCAGTCACACCGGCGTCCATGCACCGCGGACAGCGCCCCCAATAGGACGCACGAGGCTCCGTACATGAATCCCCCCAATAGGACACACGCGGCTCCGCTCCGTACATGAATCCCCCCAATAGGACCACGAGGCTCCGCTCCGTACATGATCACCCCCAATAGGACGCACGCGGCTCCGCTCCGTACATGAATCCCCCAATAGGACGCACGCGGCTCCGCTCCGTACATGAATCCCCCCAATAGGACACACGCGGCTCCCTCCGTACATGAATCCCCCCAATAGGACGCACGCGGCTCCGTACATGAATCCCCCCAATAGGACACACGCGGCTCCGCTCCGTACATGAATCCACCCCCAATAGGACACACGAGGCTCCGCTCCGTACATGACTCACCCCCCAATAGGACACACGAGGCTCCGCTCCGTACATGAATCCCCCCAATAGGACGCACGCGGCTCCGCTCCGTACATGAATCCCCCCAATAGGACCACGCGGCTCCACTCCGTACATGAATCCCCCCAATAGGACGCACGCGGCTCCGCTCCGTACATGAATCCCCCCAATAGGACGCACGCGGCTCCGCTCCGTACATGATCACCCCCAATAGGACGCACGCGGCTCCGCTCCGTACATGAATCCACCCCCAATAGGACACACGAGGCTCCGCTCCGTACATGAATCCCCCCAATAGGACACACGCGGCTCCGCTCCGTACATGAATTCCCCCCAATAGGACGCCGCGCTCCGCACACCTCGCACCGGTCTCCGCAACCTCAATTTTGTATGTGGAGTGTGGCTCTGCGGGTGGAGGTAGGTGCCGGAGGCTCCGTTATTCTCTATGTGGAGTGCGGCTCTGCGGGTGGAGTAGATGCCGGAGGCTCCATTATTCTCTATGTGGAGT
>JARQOD010000660.1:0-132141 GCA_033576555.1 Oophaga sylvatica
TGAAAGACTGATAAGTGCATGTCCAACACCCGACATTATCGCAGAACTGTGTGATTTTAAACAAAATTATGCAAATGTATGATTTTAAACAAAGATTATACAACTGTACAGTCAACTTCTGTGAAATAAACCTGTCTGCCTGAGAACGTATGGTTATGAATTGAAAAATAATTAAAATGATCACGCATTACAACCTAGGGGCCGATACACGATCTCACAGCGCATTTACACAATTATGATGTCACTGGAAATGCCAGCATCCACGAGCAAACATTCGGTCATAGCAGGGAGCATCTTGATACACACATACAGAAATTCTCGCGGGGCGCCTCTGTAGGCAATAGTGTTTGTGATAGTGGTGAGAGTTTTGGGGCTGATAGTTGTACGCACGACTTTTTACTGTTCTTTAGCAACGGTAAATTTTCAAACTATACATTTATAGACCACAATGCAGGACGCTACAATTCTTACTTTATTGTTAAGGAGCTGATTTTTGAAAACTAGTGGTAAATGTGATAGCCCGAGGTGTCGTGGTCTCGTGTGTGACGATACCCGATTTGTCTATATGGTTCTCACTAAATTACCACAGGCCGCGGGATTTTCAGTTTTCCACACTTTTTTAAATACCTGAGAAAACAAAGCTATGTAGTTCCCATACCCGATGTGAAATATTATGGTCTAGAGTACATGGCACAGGGTGCTTCTGGTATGACATGAGAGTTAGAAACATTTGTCATGTGCCAAAATAGGCCGGGACACGTCTCAACATGCCTCAATTTTTTGTTGAATGGTGATCAAAAGCGAATATTATGGTCTAGAGTACACGGCACAGGGTGCTTCTGCTATGACATGATAGTCCGAAACACAGATATGTTAAAAAGTTTGTAGCCATTTTTGTTGAGTAGTGGTCAAAACCGTTGCATAGGTGTAGGCCTGTGCCAAAATAGGTCTTTCTGGTACGACATGGGAGTCAGAAACACAGCTATGCTAAAAAAGTTTGCACCCAATTTTTTGTTGAATACTGATCAAGATCGATTATTATGGGCTATGGTACATGGCACAGAGTGCTTCTGGTATGGCATGAGCGCCCGAAACACAGGTATGTTAAAAAGTTTGTACCTGATTTTTGTTGAACGGTACTCAATATCGCTGCATAGGAGTGGGTATGTACCAGTCGTACTATAATGAAAATGATGCAAATAAGGGTCTTTTTTTAGCTAAAAAGCACTAGCTGCAGCGGTGCTGGTACAGCATAAGTGTGCTGTGGGTGCATGAGTGGCGTGAAATGTTTAAAAATGATTCAGCGGATCACCACCATCTATGAAATGTGGTATTTTCCAAGCACCAGCGATAATCTGTTTGCCCCCTACATTAAACTACACTATAGGGATGCGCTGTAGGGGTCCATGTATTCGCTATAGAAACACAGGTATGCTAAAAAGTTAGCACCCAATTTTTTGTTGAATGCTGATCAAAACCGAATATTATGAGTTAGAGTACATGGCACAGAGTGCTTCTGGCATGGTCTGAGGGTCCGAAACACGGGTATGTTAAAAATTTTGTACCCGATTTTTTGTTGAATGCTGGTCAAAATCGTTGCATAGTTGTGGTTCTGTGCCAAAATAGGCCGGACACGTCTCAACATGCCTGTCTTTTATATCTGATGGCTTAGCGTCTTTAAAAATAGGCCTGCGCTGCAAGAACGCTACGCATCCCAGGCTATACAGTTGGTCATGTGTGTAGCTCATAGCGGGAACGTTAACATTCAACATGCCTTGAGAGGGTTTGTGAAGCAACTCGCTCAATATTTTCTAGATGACTGTGCGCGTGTTAACGGCCAGCACATAGTTTTTGAATTTCAGTATTGTTTTTTCCACGGCTGTCCCGTGACCAGGATTTGTCCAGGCATGCCCAGACATGCCCGGACTTGTCCAGGCATGTCTCACATGGACCCTATATGTCCGTTCACAATATGTCTATCAGTATTAAAAACATAAAAACTCCTCTGTACATGATCCTTAAGCAAAATAAAAAAATAATGTAAAATAAATCTGTGAAGGAGCAAAAATGTTGAAATATACGCTTAACTAATATTTGAAAAATATGGTGTCTCACATGGACCCTATATGTCCGTTCACAATATGTCTATCAGTATTAAAACATAAAAACTCCTCTGTACACGATCCTTAAGCAAAATAAAAAAAAAATAATGTAAAATAAATCTGTGAAGGAGCAAAATGTTGAAATATACGCTTAACTAATATTTGAAAAATATGGTGTCTCACATGGACCCTATATGTCCGTTCACAATATGTCTATCAGTATTAAAACATAAAAACTCCTCTGTACATTATTGTGAAGGGGTTAGAAGAGGCTTCATGGTTGATATGATAAGCTGATCAGAATAGCTAGCATCATGAGAGCTGCTATGGTTGACAGTGGTAGCGAACGCATAACTAATATTTGATTGGCCAACTATACACAAATGCTTTTTTAATATAGCTCCTCATATGGATGTGCTAATTGACTTCATATGCACGCACAGTATGTATTGTGAGCCCTGCACTTGCATGCTAACATCATTATATTAGCATCTGTGATGGGGAAGTTACTTTATTGATATACATGCTTCATTGAGATACTTATAATCCTATATATAGTGCATATATGTCTGCCTATTGGGGGATATTGTGAGTTACATAGACTGCATATATATGGACAAATATATGTAGGTTATTATTGTTTAGCCCCGGATTAGTCTATTATCGTTATAACATATAAGATATGGAGATGTGCACTATTATATATTGATTTGAATGTAGTTCATACCTGTCTGCATTTGGCTATTTTTCTGCATGCTGTATATCCCACTCTTTTGGATTTTTATCCATGATAATGTATTTTAGACCTTAATAAAATTTGTATTTTATACTGCAAAAGCTTCCTTTTTCAATTTATTTCAATCTCGCCATGACTTTCCCCTTTACACACATTTACAGGTAAATAGAGACAAATGAATTCATGAATGCATGCGACCTTCTCTCATTGTACTTACAGGTCATGACACAATACAGGGCTATTTAGTATATGTGGTTTCTAACATGTCACAATAGCATCGACCTTCACTCATTCTATGGGCACTGCTATCAGAATACACATAAATGTGTTGGTTTTAAAAGATCCCACTGACTATACACAATGCAATACTATTTACTGTTTGCCTGAATTACCGTAGCATCGACCTTCACTCATTCTGACAATTCATGTCAACACTGTTGTACTACATTTCTATGTGCCAGTAAAGATGTATATCTATGTACCATGTTAGTTAGTAAATAGAAAAATATGCTCCTCTCAAAACAACACAAGCCTTAGATACACAGCTCCTAATAGATTACCGATCTGTAACAAAAGTCTGTATTTCACTAAAACTCTTTCCCAGTACTGATATAAGTGTAGATACACTGCCAAGCTAAAAATATATATACTGAATAAAACTATAAGATGAGCGTCGTAATTCCAAATGTGTTATAAGATGATATAGCTCCTCATATGGATGTGCTAATTGACTTCATATGCACGCACAGTATGTATTGTGAGCCCTGCAGTTGCATGCTAACATCATTATATTAGCATCTGTGATGGGGAAGTTACTTTATTGATATACATGCTTCATTGAGATACTTATAATCCTATATATAGTGCATATATGTCTGCCTATTGGGGGATATTGTGAGTTACATAGACTGCATATATATGGACAAATATATGTAGGTTATTATTGTTTAGCCCCGGATTAGTCTATTATCGTTATAACATATAAGATATGGAGATGGGCACTATTATATATTGATTTGAATGTAGTTCATACCTGTCTTTTGGCTATTTTTCTGCATGCTGTATATCCCACGCTTTTGGATTTTTATTCATGATAATGTATATGTCTTTGAGCTGTAACTTCATGTCAACACTTTGGCTATTTTTCTGCATGCTGTATATCCCACTCTTTTGGATTTTTATCCATGATAATGTATTTTAGACCTTAATAAAATTTGTATTTTATACTGCAAAAGCTTCCTTTTTCAATTTATTTCAATCTCGCCATGACTTTCCACACACCAGAAACTAGGTTGGAGATTCCTAACCCCATGTCATTACATTCTTCCCAGTCCTGATATAAGTGTAGATACAATGGCAGGCTAAAAATATATATATAAACACTGAATAAAAACTATAACGTAAAGATGTATATCTATGTACCATGTTAGTTAGTAAATAGAAAAATATGCTCCTCTCATTACAACCCAAGCCTTAGATACACAGCTCCTAATAGATTACCGATCTGTAACAAAAGTCTGTATTTCACTAAAACTTTTCCCCAGTACTGATATAAGTGTAGATACACTGCCAAGCTAAAAATATATATACTGAATAAAACTATAAGATGAGCGTCGTAATTCCAAATGTGTTATAAGATGATACTTCAATAAAATCCTTATTACATAAAATATCAATAGAGATGAATAAATCACTTTGAATGAAATTCACAAATCCAGCAGACCAGATTTCCCAGCCTGAGCAAAGTTCAGCCAGGGGGCGTGACGACCTGGATCAATCTGACAGGGAGACGGATTAAATGATAGGGGGCGTGTCGACCTGTCAGATTTGAGTTTGACGAATGGTATACCTCCTATACTACTGTGGCTGATACAATTGGTGCTGGAATGTGCGTGCAGCACAGTGGCTTAGAGACAGCAATAAAGGTGAAGTCTGTTGAAGGAGCAGCAGAGAAAAAAAAAAAAGTGTGTCAGCAAAAACGTCTGATTGGAGCAGTCTTAAAGAGACAGTAGCCCTAATAGAGTTTGCAAAAGAAAAAAAAAAAAAAGTGTGTCTGCACAGCAAAGCTGAACTTGTTGTGGAAAAGACTGTGGAGTGTGCAGCAGCAAAAGAGAAACGTCTATTGGAGCAGTCTTAAAGAGACAGTGGCCCTAATAGAGTTTGCAGAGAAAAAAAAAAAAGTGTCTGCACAGCAAGGCTGAATTTTTCTGTGGAAAAGACTGTGGAGTGTGTATGTCTTGAGTGAAGACTACCGTTGTTGAGACAGAGAAGTCTGACAGCATGGATGACAGCATGGAGGCGCTGTTTGAACAAATGGCGCAAGTTAATGTGCAACATAAGACTGCCGTGGTTGAGACAGATAAGTCCGGCAGTGTGGAGGAGCTCATTGAGTACCTGGTCCAGGCCCAGCGGAGCATGGAGCAGCAACTCCTGCAGCACCAGCAGCGTATGCAGCAGGCCCAGCAGCAATTCCTGCAGCAGCAGCAGGAGAATAACCGGTTATTTGTTGAGCGGATGGCAGCACAAAAAAAGGATTTCGGTGCCGCGTCCCGAAGTAATGTGGCAAAGTCACCTGCATTGTCCGCTGTAAAGAAGGCGGTAAGACGGTCCCTGAAAAAAATGACACCTCGTGATGATGTGGAGGTATATCTCACTAGGTTTGAGGGACTGGCAGAGAAGGAGAATCTGCCCCTATCTGAGTGGGCCATGATGGTCGCACCCTATCTGATTGGAGAACCCCAAATGGCCTATGCTGACCTGAGCGAGCAGGACAGCCAAGACTATGCCAAGTTGAAAGCGGAGATTCTTACCCGGCTGGGTGTTACGGTGACAGCCCGTGCCAGGGGAGTTCATGACTGGAGATACAGTTGGGAGTCTGCAGTCAGCAAATCTGATTATGGAGTTGAAAAGGTGATAGTGAACCGCTACACCCGAGCATGTCCTCCTGAGGTACAGCCAGAGGTCGGACAAGGAGACCACCAGGACGCCAATTGTCTGGTCAACCTGATGGAGAAGGCCTTCGCCAGCAAAGACTGTCTCCGTGACCAGCCGTCTGAGAGGTCGTCACTTCAGAGTTCCCGGACGCTGAACTCTCGCGGTAAGAGCGTTCCAGCTGTTGGGGACATGGGGCATGCTGATAAGCGGGTTCGGGCCCGAGGGGACATATGGGTGGGAGAGTGTGATGGACAGTGTTGGAGATGTCGTGAAATTGCAGCCAACTGTCCAATAGAGGGGGAGCCTATGTGTTGTGATGTTGGCGGATCCCTCTCTCCCTGCGCAGAGCCTGTGTGTGTGTCCACCTCAGCCGAAGAGACTGGACCACAGGGGTCCCCGGTGGTTGTAAATGACTGCCCAGCACAGGCCCTCTTGGACTCAGAGAGTCCAGTGACTTCCGTATGTGACAGCCTGATTGATAGGGACTTCATCCCTGATAAGCACCTGAGTATGGTGTGCATCCATGGAGACACCAAAGTCTACCCAGAGACTGCCGTGGACTTGGTCCCCAAACTCGGGGAGGTTTCATATGAAGTGGGGGTAGTGAAGAACCTGGTGCAACCCGTTATATTGGGTAATGACTTTCCCCGGTCTAAGGATCGCTGGGGGAAAAATGTTTCTGATGGACAGTGTGATGAAGCTCCTACTGAGGGTGCGCAGTCCCGAGGGGCGGAACACAATGCTAGTGGGCCGTTAAGCTTATGTGATAATGATGATGATGATGATAATGATGATGATGATGATGATCATGATAATGATGATGACCATGATAATGATGCTGATAATGATGATGATCATGATAGTGATGATGATACTGATCATAATCATGATAATGATATTGATAATAATGATGACTGTGATAGTGATGAAATTCCTTTGCAGGTGATGTTGGGAGACGAGGATGGTGGTTCTCGGGAACCGAGTGTCCCTGACTTACCTGTGTCCTGTGACAATTTTGAGAGTGAGCAGTGGCGAGACCCCTCTCTTAAAACGGCCCAGGAAAATATAAATGTTCTAAATGAGGTTTCCCAAGAGCCTGGCTCTGAGAAGATGTTTCCTCATGTTGCCATAAACACTAACCTGTTGTATAGGGACACTGAAGTCCAGGGAGAGGTCGTGAGTCAGCTCCTAGTACCTGAGCTATATAGAAGTATAGTGCTGGGGTTGTCACATAGTCACATACTTGAGGTACCAGATGGTGAAGCTAATGTTGTGGATGACATGTTAACTAAGGTTCCAGATCAGGATGTGAGTGAGAATGAATTGTATACTCCTGAAAGTGAGCAGGATGAGAATGAGAATGATGTGTATAACCCTGAAAGTGACCCGGATGTATCTGAGAAAAAGGGGTCAGACAGGGATAGTGGGAGTGAATCATCTGATGACAATAAAGCAACCAGTGCAAATGAGAAAGGCATGGTAGCAGAGGAGGTTGAGAGTCCTGAGAAGAAAGCTGATGCTGACCTTACAGCCGGACAGAAGATGGCATCTGAAGATGTTTTACAGTTGGCCAATTCCCTGGCGAAGACTAAGGTGAAAGGAGGAGAGCTGAGCTTTAAAGGCAGGACTCTGAAATTGAACACAGCACAAGTGGATGCTGTCGAAAATGAGAAGTTATCAATGTATGGTATGGAGCTGCATCATGCCCAGGACTCTGAAGGTAATGCTGCAGAGGTGGAAAAAGCCATGGAAGTGGTGGTCACCAAGCCAGATGCCTCATCAGAAGCTGAGGTCTCAAGTGAAGCTGTGAGGAACAAGACTGAAGATATGGGGACTGACTCTGTCCAGGAATCTGTTTCTGCCGAAGACAGCGGCGTGGATGGGTTACGGTCCGGATCAGTAGCTGCAACTCGTGAAGCTCAGGCTGGAAGTTCGGCGCCCGGAGCCCCAGCAGTGTTCCCGAGTGATACCAAGGATCTGGATAAATCACAAGATGAGATTTTGAGACAGCAGGCTGGCATTGGTGAGCTCAAGCGCACTTTCATGGAGTCTACATCGGAGCCACGTCCCAACAAATGGGAAAAGCGGTGTGTCACTCCGTTGCCGCTGCAGACACACGGGAGCTCAGATGGGATGCAGAACGTGGTGGAAGAGAAGAATCCGGCGGGTTCTGAGTATACAGATGCAGCTATCAAGGAGAACTTGAAAGCTGGAATAAATGGAGATATTGGATACCATAGTGATGTGACTGAAGAGGTAGAATGTAAGACTGACGGTACGGCTTCTGAGCATGTTCTACCAGAAGAGCCTGAAGAAGGGGCCGAGGACGTCCAACAGCTACAGGAGAAGATGCGTCTCCATGAGGTCTCCACCAAAGAAATGAAGACTGAGAATGTTGCGTTACGCGAGCAGCTGCAGCAGTGTGAACTGGATGTGGCATCTTTTCGCCGGAACGTGAGCGGTTCCAGCAGTTGCTCCAGAGAGCACGAAATGAAGGGGAACTAGAGAAAAGTGAAAAACCCCCTATACCTCCTGTGATAGTTGGTGACACATGGTCAGTGCACCAAAGACAGGAGGTACGTGAGTTTCTGAGGAAGAGTCAGCAGAAGTGTTCTGATGTGCCGGGTCGTACTTCTCTGGCCAGGCACTATATCGAAACTGAGCCCGGCCCTAAGGTCAAGATGAAACCGTGCAGGATACCCGAGGCCCGCAGAGAGCATAGGCCTGGGAGGGTACAGGGTAGTACGGATGCTTCAGATGAAGAGAAAGCTGATGTTGGCTATGACTCAGGTGAAGATACAAATGACAGTGGTGAAAATGAAGCTGATGAGGGCCATGACTGGTCCAGAGTTCACTGTCTCTGTTGGATTGTTAACCAGCCCTCCGGTCTGGATGACCAGCCCTCCGGTCTGGAGAAGAGGGGGGGGATATGTGAGACAGTGAGAGTATGTGTATTGAATGGGGTGTATATTTCACCTAGCTACTTTACTGACTGGTATAAGGGAGGTGTGTGGCTTTGTAGACCTAGTGGTAGAGAAAGGTCACTACACCTAACATTCAGTACACACTTGCAGCTCAGGCCTGAAATCACTCAGGTGTTAATTAGGAGACCAGAAGTAGGTGTGTTGGAACACAGTCAGAGAGCACGCTTAATCTGGACACAGGAGGGGTCCAGGCACAGAAGGTGTCTCCAGGAGTTTGAGCTATCTCAGTCTGGGTGCTCGATGTACAGGAGTAGTCTCTGTGAGAATCCATGCGGATAGCTGCTGAATAGGAGGGGAGCTCTCTCAAGTCTGGACGTTGGATGTGCCTTCAGACACAAGGAGGAGACTCTGTGAACCTCCATGCTGGTAAATGCTGGTACATGTTGGTAAATACTGAACATATGTGTTGTTTTGGCCCTGGCTGGTAGAGTCGGGACCCGGATAGATAGGGAAATCTATCTATGTGTAGTAAGTGGCTAGACAAGCCTAGGTCTTCTGTTTATGATTTGTTTTATATTTGTTTGCGGTGGACTTTAATAAAGCTGGTTGCGGCCAGTTTTCACCAGAACTGCTGTGAATGAACTGTTTCCGTGCCACTCTGTCTACCCAGACGGCGATCCCAGAGCTATATCCCCTGAAAAGCTTACAGCAGCTTAAACCCCCATAGACAGCAAAGTAATCCCCAATAGGCAGCATAATCCACCATAAGCAGCATAGTCCCCCATAGGCAGCATAATCACCCATAGACAGCATAGTAGTCCCCCAAAGGCAGCATAATCCCCATAGGCAGCATAATAGTCCCCCATAGGCAGCATAATCCCCCATAGGCAGCATAGTAGTCTTCAATAGGCAACATAGTCCCCCATAGGCAGCATAGTAGTCGTCAATAGGCAGCATAATCCCCCATAAACAGCATAGTCCACAATAGGCAGCATAATCCCCCATAGGCATCTTAGTCCCCAATAGGCAGCATAATCCCCGATAGGCAGCATAATCCCCACATAGGCAGCATAGTAGTCCCCAATAGGCAGCATAATCCCCCATAGGCAGTATAGTAGTCCCCCATAGGCAGCATTATCCCACATACATAGGATAGTCCCAAATAGGCAGCTTAATCCCCCATAGACAGCATAGTAGTCCCCAATAGGCAGCATAATCCACCATAGGCAGCATAGTCCCCCATAAGCAGCAAAGTCCCCATAGGCATTTATGACAAAGTATTGAATAAAGCGGTCACCACCTGGAAATAATAAAAATCAAATGAACGGGATCACCCCTGCATGTGAAAAAGAGTAAAGACCAAAGCAAAAGACACATGCAAAAATAGGGATAATTGATATGTTTTGATTATTTTTGTTTCGGTGATCCCTATTTTTGCATGTGTTCTTTTCTTTGCTTTGGTCTATAGTCCCCAATAGGCAGCATAATCCCCCATAGGCAGCATAATTCCCCACAGGCAGCATATTCCCCAATAGGCAGCAAAATCCCCCATAAACAGCATAGTAGTCCCCAATAGGCAGAATAATCCCCTATAGGCAGCATATTCCCCAATAGGCAGCATAATCCCCATAGGCAACATAGTAGTCCCCAATAGGCAGCATAATCCCCCATAGGCAGCATAATCCCCCTGACGAAGGAAAATTTCCGAAACGTTCTCTTGAGGCTATTAATCCTTTTCTGCTCCCAGGTAATTATCATTGGATGGGTGGTATTTTGATTTGGTTTATATTCACTGGTGCGCACAGTACTTTATACCACATTTGTGTATGCACGAGCCACTTGTTGATTTTTGTCAGTGTTTTTACTTGCACTTGGCACTATGATTTGTGTTTTCTTTTCTATTGGATTTGCAGTCCAGTGATCACATATTATTATTAGCAGCTGTGACATGCTGCATGATATTTTCATTTCCAACACATGGTCACACATTATGTTTAGTGTTGTGAATGGGTTTGAGATGAGTTCTGAGCAGAGGCTCCCTCTGGTGGTTACAAGCGGTACTAGTGAGGATTGGGAATCAGGTGTTACTGATTGGTCTTATTTAAGGGAATCATTTTCCCATCAGGGTTGCCGGTGATCAATTGTTCTGGTCTGAATCCTTCTTTCCAGTTTCCCTTGTAGCCTGCTGTGTCGTGTCTGCATCTCCTGCTATCAGATAAGACAATTTCTTATTTTGTGTTTTTGCTATATTTTTGCATTTTGTCCTGCACTTCTGTGGGGGCCTTCTGGGTCCCCTCCGGGGGCTTTTGCCCTCTCAGTTTAGTCCAGCCACTGTGTTTTGTACTTTTGCTTTTTCCAGTTTTTTCAGTGGCTGCTGTTTTTGTTACACCAGAGAACTAATTTAGGTGGTAGAGGTCGTGTGATCTCAGGTGATTTTGAAATTAGTAGAGTTGGTGCTTTTCAGGGTTTTCTGAGATTGCAGTTAGTACCCTTCCTGTCCTTTTCTATTTAGATAGTTTGGGCCCCAGCGTTTGCTCATACTATTTTCTTTCTGTGTCAGTATTTCCTCTTGTCTAACCGCCATTACATGTTTGGGGGCTTTCTATTATCTTTGGGGATCTGCTCCGGGGCAGATAGCTTTCCTATTTCTACCTTTAGGTGTAGTTAGTTTCTCAGGCTGTGACGAGGCGTCTAGGACCATCGTAGGAACGCTCCACGGCTGCCTCTAGTTGCGGTGGTTAGTCAGGGTACTGCAATCTCATAGATTCCAACTGCTCTGGTGTATTGCCTTTTTTACCTGCACTCCTCAGCTACCGAAACATAACAGTATCACCGGCCATAAAAATTGTATGGTACTCACAGAAGGGAAAAAATATTTTGAAGGAAGAAAAGTTGTCAGAGATATTTTTCTGTTTGTTGCATTTTTTTTTTTTCCTCTGTATCTCTGGGTGCTGGGAGGATCTTTTCTCTCAATGGAGTTTGCACAGTTGTCTGGCCGTGTGGATCAGCTTGCCACTGAGGTTCAGAGTATTGCTGCATATCTTGCTAGGTTGCCTGTTGTGGAACCTAGGATCCCCATGCCAGATTTGTTTTTAGGGGATCGAGCTAAGTTTCAGAATTTCAAAAATAACTGTAAATTGTTTTTTGCCTTAAAATCTAAGTCCTCAGGAAACGCAGCGCAGCAGGTTCAAATTGTCATCTCTCTCCTGCGCGGCGATCCTCAGGATTGGGCTTTTTCCCTGACACCTGGGGATCCTGTTTTGAGTGATGTTGATGCGTTTTTTCAGGCTTTGGGGTTATTGTACGATGAGCCTAATGTCACTGATCAAGCTGAAAAAACCTTGTTGGCATTAAATCAGGGGCTTGATGACGCTGAGTTATACTGTCGGAGATTCCGTAGGTGGGCAGTCCTGACCAAATGGAATGATGACGCTTTGGCGGCCCTTTTCCGGAAGGGTCTGTCGGATAATGTAAAGGATGTTATGGTGGGATTCCCTGTCCCCTCTGGTCTCAATGATTCTATGTCATTAGCGATTCAAATTGACAGACGTTTGCGTGAGCGGAGAAGTATGCGTGGAGTGGTGTTGCCTTGTGAGCCAGCTGCTGAGCCCATGCAGTGTGATGGAGTGGTGTCTGGGGCACAGCGTCATGAGTTTCGAAAGCGCAATGGGTTATGTTTCTACTGTGGTGATGCCTCTCATGCTATTTCAGTCTGCCCTAAGCGGGGAAGACGTTTTGCACGCTCAGTTGTCTTGGGTAGTGTTCAGACTAAGTTTTTATTAACTGTCACTCTGATATGCTCTCTGTCCTCATTTTCTGCTCAGGCTTTCGTTGATTCTGGAGCAGCTATTAACCTGATGGATTATGATTTTGCTAAACGTTGTGGATTTCCCTTGATACCCCTACAGAAGTCTATTCCCCTACTGGGGATCGATTCTACCCCTTTGGCTGAGAATAAACCCCAGTTTTCTACTCAGGTGATAATGAGGGTTGAACCTGATCACCAGGAGTGCTGCAAATTTTTGGTTCTATATAATCTGCATGACATTATCGTGCTGGGTTTCCCTTGGTTACAGTCTCATAATCCTGTTTTGGATTGGAAATCTGTGTCTGTAACCAGTTGGGGCTGCCAATGTGTTAATACCAACACTCCTGTTTTTTCTGCCTCCCCCCAGGCTGAGGATGTTCCTGACTTTTTGTTTGATTTTTCTGATGTGTTTAGCGAAAGTAAATCTGCATCCTTACCTCCCCATAGGAGCTATGACTGCGCTATTGAATTAGTGCCAGGTAGTAAATTCCCTAAGGGTCGCCTTTTTAACTTGTCTGTACCTGAACATGACGCTATGCGGTCTTATATCAAGGAATCATTGGAGAAGGGTCATATCAGACCATCCTCTTCACCCTTAGGTGCCGGTTTTTTCTTTGTGGCCAAAAAAGATGGTTCATTAAGGCCGTGTATTGATTATCGTCTCTTGAACAATATTACTGTGAAATATCAATACCCGTTACCCTTGATTTCTGACCTGTTTTCCAGGGTGAAAAACGCTACTTGGTTTACCAAGCTTGACCTCAGGGGGGCGTATAACCTTATTCGCATTAAGCACGGGGATGAATGGAAGACGGCATTTAACACCCCTGAAGGGCATTTTGAGTACCTTGTGATGCCCTTTGGGCTCACTAATGCTCCTTCCGTCTTCCAGTCCTTCATGAATGACATTTTCAGGGATTTTGTGGACAAGTTTCTGATTGTTTATTTGGATGATATCTTGATTTTTTCTAATGACTGGGACTCTCATGTGAAACATGTTCGAACTGTATTCCAGATTTTGAGAGAGAATGCTCTGTATGTGAAGGGATCAAAGTGTCTTTTTGGCGTACAGAAGATCTCATTTCTGGGATTCATTTTGTCCCCATCTGTTATTGAAATGGACCCGGTCAAGGTTCAGGCCATCTGTGATTGGGTCCAACCTACTTCATTAAAGGCTCTTCAGAGATTTTTGGGTTTTGCCAATTTTTATCGTAAATTTATTGGTAATTTCTCTGTTATTGTTAAACCATTAACTGATTTGACCAGAAAGGGTTCTGATGTGGTGAATTGGCCTCCTGAGGCAGTCTCTGCGTTTCAGGAACTTAAGCAGAGATTCACTTCTGCTCCTGTTCTACGGCAGCCTGATGTTTCTCTGCCATTTCAGGTGGAGGTTGATGCCTCTGAAATTGGGGCAGGTGCCGTTTTGTCCCAAAAAGATCCAGAGACCTCTAAAAGTAACCCTTGTGCCTTTTTCTCTCGAAAATTTTCTCCTACTGAACGTAATTATGACGTGGGTAATCGGGAGTTATTGGCCATGAAGTGGGCTTTTGAAGAGTGGAGACATTGGCTGGAGGGAGCCAAACATCAGGTGGTGGTCCTTACGGACCATAAGAATCTGGTCTATCTGGAATCTGCCAAGCGACTCAATCCTAGACAGGCCAGGTGGGCCTTGTTTTTCACACGTTTTAATTTTGTGGTTTCCTTTCTTCCTGGCACTAAGAATGTTAAGGCGGATGCCCTCTCGAGGAGTTTCCTTGCGGACTCTCCTGAGCTATCTGATCCCTCTGTTATTTTGAAGGAGGGTGTAGTTCTTTCCGCCATCTCGCCCAATTTGAGACTTGCTCTGGAGGGGTGTCAGGAGGATAGGCCCGAGCGCTGCCCTGTTGGAAAATTGTTTGTCCCGGACCAATGGAAAAAGAGTGTGATGTCTGAGATTCATTGTTCCGCATTGGCTGGGCATCCCGGAATTTTTGGTACCAGAGACTTGGTTAGTCGGTCCTTTTGGTGGCCTACCTTGTCTCGCGATGTCAGGGAATTTGTGCAGTCCTGCGGGACTTGCTCTCGCTCCAAGCCTTGCTCTCGCTCTAGTGGTTTGTTGATGCCATTGCCTGTGCCCAAGAGACCATGGACCCATATCTCTATGGATTTCATTTCTGATCTTCCTGTTTCTCAGAGAATGACCACCATCTGGGTAATTTGTGATAGGTTTTCCAAAATGATACATCTTGTGCCATTACCTAAGTTGCCTTCCTCCTCTGAATTGGTGCCGTTGTTCCTTCAGCACGTGGTTCGTTTACACGGCATTCCTGAGAACATTGTGTCTGACAGAGGAGTCCAGTTTGTTTCCAGATTTTGGAGGACTTTTTGTTCTAAACTGGGTGTTCAATTGTCTTTCTCCTCGGCATTTCATCCTCAGACCAATGGTCAAACTGAGAGAACAAACCAGACATTGGAGACTTATCTAAGATGCTTTGTGTCTGCTGATCAGGATGACTGGGTCTCTTTTTTGCCTTTGGCTGAGTTTGCTCTTAATAATAGGGCTAGCTCTGCCACTTTGATGTCTCCGTTTTTCTGTAATTCTGGGTTTCACCCTCGATTTTCTTCAGGACAGACGGAGGCTTCTGTCTGTCCAGGTGTTGACTCTGTTGTTGAGCGTATGCAGCAGATTTGGGACCAGGTAGTGGAGAGGTTGTCCCTCTCTCAGGAGAAGGCCCAGCGGTTTGCTAACCGGCATAGGACTGATGGTCCTCGGTTTAAAGTGGGGGACTTGGTCTGGTTGTCCTCAAAGAATATTCCTATGAGAGTAGCATCTCCTAAATTTAAGCCTAGGTTCATTGGACCTTATAAGATCATGGAGATTATTAATCCTGTTTCTTTTCGTTTGCTTCTTCCAGGGACATTTAAGATCCATAACGTGTTCCACAAGTCCTTGTTGAAGAGGTTTGTTGAGCCAGTGGTTCCTGCTGCTGTGCCTCCTGACCCTGTTTTGGTTGAGGGCAATCTGGAGTATGTGGTTGAGAAAATATTGGATTCTCGTTTTTCTAGACGAAGACTCCAGTATTTGGTTAAATGGAGAGGTTATGGTCAGGAAGATAATTCTTGGGTGTTTGCTTCGGACATCCATGCTAGGAGACTTATCCGTGCGTATCATAGAACTCATCCTGACCGACCTGGTTGCTCAAATGAGGGTTCGGTGACCCCTCCTCAAGGGGGGGGTACTGTTGTGAATGGGTTTGAGATGAGTTCTGAGCAGAGGCTCCTTCTGGTGGTTACAAGCGGTACTAGTGAGGATTGGGAATCAGGTGTTACTGATTGGTCTTATTTAAGGGAATCATTTTCCCATCAGGGTTGCCGGTGATCAATTGTTCTGGTCTGAATCCTTCTTTCCAGTTTCCCTTGTAGCCTGCTGTGTCGTGTCTGCATCTCCTGCTATCAGATAAGACAATTTCTTATTTTGTGTTTTTGCTATATTTTTGCATTTTGTCCTGCACTTCTGTGGGGGCCTTCTGGGTCCCCTCCGGGGGCTTTTGCCCTCTCAGTTTAGTCCAGCCACTGTGTTTTGTACTTTTGCTTTTTCCAGTTTTTTCAGTGGCTGCTGTTTTTGTTACACCAGAGAACTAATTTAGGTGGTAGAGGTCGTGTGATCTCAGGTGATTTTGAAATTAGTAGAGTTGGTGCTTTTCAGGGTTTTCTGAGATTGCAGTTAGTACCCTTCCTGTCCTTTTCTATTTAGATAGTTTGGGCCCCAGCGTTTGCTCATACTATTTTCTTTCTGTGTCAGTATTTCCTCTTGTCTAACCGCCATTACATGTTTGGGGGCTTTCTATTATCTTTGGGGATCTGCTCCGGGGCAGATAGCTTTCCTATTTCTACCTTTAGGTGTAGTTAGTTTCTCAGGCTGTGACGAGGCGTCTAGGAATATCGTAGGAACGCTCCACGGCTGCCTCTAGTTGCGGTGGTTAGTCAGGGTACTGCAATCTCATAGATTCCAACTGCTCTGGTGTATTGCCTTTTTTACCTGCACTCCTCAGCTACCGAAACATAACAGTTTAGCAGCTGTGTTTATTTTTTATTATTTAAATTTATTCCCACCACTTGTTCACTATATATTTTTTACCTGGTCATTCCCTGAGCAATTATATACATATATATTTTTCTACATGTATATATGATGGTACGCCTGCCATACATTTTTTTCTCATAGAGAATTATTAGGCACATAAGGTTTCTATATATACATATTGTTGTGCTCATATTAAATTGAGCTATTTCACCATCAGTCAAGGGTTATTGCCTCTTTTATGATACATTTTTGTATTTTTTGTAGTTTTGGTACATATACAATTTATGCTGTTTTTATCTGTGCTAGTTTGATTAAATAAAAATTATATTTTATTATTCACATTGTTTTGCATCTGACTCTTTGTTACTGGTTCTGCCACTGGTGCTCCTTCTCTTTCATTTCTGGATATTGTCATCGGATTAATTATAGAACTGATCTTGTATGGCCCGATGAACCTGGGACCCAGTTTCCAGGAGGGAACCTTAAGTTTTATATTTTTGGTAGACAACCATACCAGATCGTTCACACTTAGGTCCGGACCAGACCCTCTCCTCCTATCAGCCATACGTTTGTATCGGTTCCCATAGTACTCAGATTATTCAGCACTCCTCTCCACACTGAAGCCAGTGACGACGAAAATCGTTCCTCCTCAGGAACCCAGAAGAGCCCCCCCTATTGAAAGTACAAAACTGGGAGTGAAAACCATATGCCCCAAAAAAAGGGGACTTACCAGTGGACTCGCTCCGCCTATTATTTAGAGCAAACTCCGCCAGAGGCAAGAAAGAAGCCCAGTCCTCCTGGTTCTCTGACACAAAACACCGGAGATATGTCTCCAAGCTCTGGTTCAGACGCTCTGTCTGACCATTGGTCTGCGGGTGAAAAGCCGATGAAAATGACAACTGCATCGCCCGCCGTGTACAAAATGCTTTCCAGAATTTGGACACAAACTGAGACCCCCGATCCGACACCACATCGGAGGGTACCCGTGAAGCCTTACAATCTCCCCAATAAACACCTGCGCAAGAGTTTTAGCATTAGGAAGAGCAGGAAGAGCGATAAAATGTGCCATCTTGCTGAACCTGTCCACTACAACGAGTATGACTGTTTTACCCGAAGAAGGCGGGAGATCCGTAATGAAGTCCATAGACAGATGAGTCCACGGACGCTCCGGGATCTTCAAAGGTAAGAGGGTCCCCGACCGACGGGTATGTGGGGTCTTAGAGCGCGCACAAACCTCGCAGGACGCGACAAAAGTTACCACCTCCCTATGTAAGTTAGGCCACCAAAACCCGCGCGAGAGGAGATCCTCAGTTGCTTTACTCCCTGGGTGTCCTGCCAAAGCTGAATTATGGTGTGCCTCGATCACCTTTTGTCGCAACTGATTTGGAACAAACAGTCTCCCTGGAGGTCCTACAGGGGCGTCCCCCTGAGCCTCCAATACCTCCTCCTCAAGCTCAGAGCATACTGCCGACACCACCACCCCCTCCTGAAGGACCGGAACCGGGTCCTCCATATTCCCAGCCCTGGGAAACAGCGAGATAAGGCAACCGCCTTAACATTTTTTGACCCAGGACGATATGTGACGACAAAATTAAACCTGGTAAAAAACAACGACCACCTAGCTTGTCTGGGATTCAGACGTTTAGCGGACTCTAAATATAGCAGGTTTTTGTGATCGGTAATGACGGTGACCGGGTGGACTGCCCCCTCCAAAAAATGACGCCACTCCTCAAAAGCCAACTTAATGGCCAAGAACTCCCTATTGCCGACATCATAATTCTTCTCAGCGGACGACAATTTCTTAGAGAAGAAGGCACACAGATGCCATTTACCAGGTGACGAACCTTGTGACAATACTGCTCCCACCCCTACCTCGGAAGCGTCCACCTCAACAATGAATGGCTGTGACGTATCAGGCTGAATAAGTATGGGTGCTGAAGCAAAACATTTTTTCAAAGAGGAAATCGCTTGACAAGCCTTGTCAGACCACTTTGAAAAATCCGTCCCTTTTTTAGTCATGTCTGTGAGAGGTTTAACTATGGACGAAAAATTACGAATGAATTTCCGGTAGTAGTTAGCAAACCCCAGGAAACGTTGTAATGCCTTAAGATCCTCTGGCAGATCCCACTCAAGAACTGCCCGCACTTTCCCAGGGTCCATACGAAAACCGGATGCAGACACCAGGAATCCTAAAAACTGAAGTTCCTGTACGGCGAACACACACTTCTCCCATTTGGCGTACAGTTTATTATCCCGCAAGATCTGCAACACCTGCCTAACATGCTCCTGATGAGACACAAGATCTGGCGAGTAAATTAAGATATCATCCAGATATATGACCACAAACTGTCCCATTAGGTGGCGAAAGATGTCGTTTACAAAGTGTTGAAACACCGCCGGGGCAATACTCAGACCAAATGGCATGACAAGGTTCTCATAATGCCCCTCCGGAGTGTTAAACGTCGTCTTCCACTCATCCCCCTTCTTCATCCTAATAAGATTGTACGCCCCCCTGAGATCCAACTTAGAGAACCATTTGGCACCCACGATCTGATTGAAGAGATCGGGAATAAGTGGGAGCGGATACGGATCTCGGACCGTAATCCGATTAAGCTCACGGAAATCCAGACAAGGGCGTAGGCCTCCATCTTTTTTCTTCACAAAGAAGAACCCCGCGGCCACCGGAGAAGATGAAGGTCTAATATGCCCCTTAGCCAGACTCTCTGAAATATAATCCTTCATGGCCTGTCTCTCAGGACCAGAAAGGTTATACAACCTAGATTTCGGTAACTTGGCCCCAGGGAGCAAGTTAACAGAACAGTCATACTCGCGATGAGGAGGTAGTTCTTGACACCCTTTCTCCGAGAATACATCCTCAAAGTCCACCAGAAATGGAGGTAAGGCCCTAGGAGCGACCGCACCAATGACCGTATTCATGCAGTTTTTATTACAGAAATCGCTCCATTGGCTTATCTCTCTGGATTGCCAATTAATAACCGGGTTATGCTTAGTTAGCCAAGGCAGGCCCAGCACTATAGGAGTGGGAAGACCCTCCAACACAAAACAAGACAACAGTTCTTTATGTAGCGCCCCCACTTGAAGATCTATGTTATGCACTGCTTGCACAAAACTTCCCTGACCGAGAGGTCTGGCGTCGATCGAGAATATGGGGACGGGTTTAGCCAACCCACTCAATCGCATACCCTGAACCCGGGCAAAGCGAGCATCCACCAGATTAGCCCCGGCCCCACTATCCAGAAGAACAGAAATCCTCTCAGTTCTCGCACCCACCACCACCTCCGCCGGTACGAGAAACTGAGACGAACTTAGGGACGAAATACTTACTCCCAGATTGCCGTCCACCACACAATCTGGGATCAATAGTTTTCCGGCGACTTCTCACTCTGCAAAGGACGGGATGGACACCCCCTAATAAAATGTCCCTTTTTTCCACAGAAGAAACAACTTCTTGTTTTGTGGCGCCCCACCGACGCCCTCCCCCGGAATGATGTCCCTCCTAATTGCATAGGCTCCTCTGGACTGACCAGGGGAACCTCCGTATAAGGGACCCTTGAAGAAGGTGGAGTCATCACAGGGGGCGAAGTTACCCCGCACCTCTCCGAAGACATCTGTCAATACGAATAGCAAGGGCCATAGCGGCTTCCAGTGTCGTGGGAGGGTCATACTGCGTCAACACATCTTTTAATTTGTCAGATAAACCTTGACAAAACTGGCTCCTAAGAGCCGGGTCATTCCACTGGGTGTCCGTGGCCCACCTACGGAACTCCGAAGAAAATTCCTCTGCCGGACGATCTCCCTGCTGTATCTTACGTAACTTAGTTTCAGCAAGGGAGACCCGATCCGGGTCATCATATACAAGACCCAGAGCTGCGAAAAATCTATCCACTGACTGGAGAGCCGGGGAGCCCGGGGGAAGAGAGAACGCCCAGGATTGGGGGTCCCCTTGAAGGAGCGAGATGACAATTCCCACCCTTTGATCTTCACTCCCAGATGACCGAGGTCGCAGCCGAAAGTACAATTTACATGCCTCCCGGAAAGCAAAAAATTTGTCCCGCCCTCCAGTGAACCTGTCCGGGAGAGCTACTTTAGGTTCAGGTCTGGCTTGCTCCGGGGGGTACAAAACCTTGGACTTAACGTCCCTCAGCTCCATGGACAAACTCTGCAACTGCTGAGCTAGACTGGCTACTGGATCCATGGTGGCTGGGGAGAATCTTTAGTTGGGTCGGTGAAAATGTCACGCTGTCTCTGTATACAGGAGGACCGGGGTCTATGCTGACCCTAAGCTGGGGTCCTGACTAATCCCTCTACCTGGAGGTACTGTTGATGGTACAGAGGTCCAGGCCGCCAGCGTAACCCTATCTCCTGTGAATCCCTAACCACTGTAATCTAGTCCTGAGAAGGACCCTGATTACCACCACAGGGAACAGGAAGGTAACTGCCTTCACACACAGTATAAGACGAACGAGACAGAACAAGGGGTAAAATAAAAGACACCCTTGCATACAAAACTACCACTACAGAGGGAACACCAACGGGTAAGGAGATAAATAATAAAGCGAGGAGAGGAGAAAATCACAACAGGTACTCTTAGCTTTAGACTTCTCAATACGATCCGCTCTGCTGGTCTGCATGAATGCTTTCACCGACACATTCCTAGCAGACAGGCAGGTATTTGAAGGAATCCAATTACAACAACATTAATTGCAGCTGAGCGAGGCTGGTCTTGTCCAGCACAGAGAGAGGGAGAATTAACTCCCTCACTGCCGAAAAACACCCAGAACCAGAAACTCAGCTGTGAGAAGTCAGGGTGTGCAATCGCGACGATCTTCGCAGCGACACACCCGTGACACATAATCCCCCATAGGCAGCATAGTCCCCCATAAACAGCATAATCCCCCATAGGCAGGATAGTCCCCAATGAGCAGAATAGTCCCCCATAGGCAGCATAGTAGTCCCCAATAGGCAGCATAGTAGTCCCCAATAGGCAGCATAGTCCCCATAGGCAGCATAATACCCCATAAAAAGCATAGTCCCCAATAGGCAGCATAATCCCCATAGGCACCATAGTAGTCTCCAATAGGCAGCATAGTCCTCCATTGGCAGCATAATCCCCCATAGGCAGCATAGTCCCCCATAGACAGCATAATCCCCCATAGGCAGGATAGTCCCCAATGAGCAGCCTAGTCCCCCATAGGCAGCATAGTAGTCCCCAATAGGCAGCATAATCCCCGATAGGCAGCATAATCCCCACATAGGCAGCATAGTAGTCCCCAATAGGCAGCATAATCCCACATAGGCAGCATAGTCCCCATAGGCAGCATAGTAGTCCCCCATAGGCAGCATAATCCCATATACACAGGATAGTCCCAAATAGGCAGCTTAAACCCCCATAGACAGCATAGTAATCCCCAATAGGCAGCATAATCCACCATAAGCAGCATAGTCCCCCATAGGCAGCATAATCACCCATAGACAGCATAGTAGTCCCCCAAAGGCAGCATAATCCCCATAGGCAGCATAGTAGTCCCCCATAGGCAGCATAATCCCCCATAGGCAGCATAGTAGTCTTCAATTGGCAACATAGTCCCCCATAGGCAGCATAGTAGTCGTCAATAGGCAGCATAATCCCCCATAAACAGCATAGTCCCCAATAGGCAGCATAATCCCCATAGGCAGCATAGTAGTCCCCCATAGGCAGCATAATCCCCATAGGCAGCATAGTAGTCCTCAATAGGCAACATAGTCCCCCATAGGCAGCATAGTAGTCTTCAATAGGCAGCATAATCCCCAATAAACAGCATAGTCCCCCAATAGGCAGCATAATCCCCCATAGGCAGCTTAGTCCCCAATAGGCAGCATAATCCCCAAAAGGCAGCATAATCCCCACATAGGCAGCATAGTAGTCCCCAATAGGCAGCATAATCCCCCATAGGCAGCATAGTCCCCCATAGGCAGCATAGTAGTCCCCCATAGGCAGCATTATCCCACATACACAGGATAGTCCCAAATAGGCAGCTTAATCCCCCATAGACAGCATAGTAGTCCCCAATAGGCAGCATAATCCACCATAGGCAGCATAGTCCCCCATAAGCAGCATAGTCCCCCATAGGCATTTATGACAAAGTATTGAATAAAGCGGGCACCACCTGGAAATAATAAAAATCAAATGAACGGGATCACCCCTGCATGTGAAAAAGAGTAAAGACCAAAGCAAAAGACACATGCAAAAATAGGGATAATTGATATGTTTTGATTATTTTTGTTTCGGTGATCCCTATTTTTGCATGTGTCCTTTTCTTTGCTTTGGTCTACAGTCCCCCATAGGCAGCATAATCCCCCATAGGCAGCATAATTCTCCACAGGCAGCATATTCCCCAATAGGCAGCAAAATCCCCCATAAACAGCATAGTAGTCCCCAATAGGCAGAATAATCCCCTATAGGCAGCATATTCCCCAATAGGCAGCATAATCCCCATAGGCAGCATAGTAGTCCCTAATAGGCAGCATAATCCCCCATAGGCAGCATAATCCCCCATTGGCAGCATAATCCCCCAATAGGCAGCATAATCCCCCATAGGCTGCATAGTTCCCCCATAGGCTGCATAGTAGTCCCCAATAGGCAGCATAATCCCCCATAGGCAGCATAATTCCCCATATGCAGCATATTCCCCAATAGGCAGCATAATCCCCAATAGGCAGCATAATCCCCCATAGGCAGCATAATCCCCTAAAGGCAGCATAAACCCCCATATGCAGCATATTCCCCAATAGGCAGCATAATCCCCCATAGGCTGCATAGTCCCCCCATAGGCAGCAAAGTAGTCCCCAATAGGCAGCATAATCCTTCATAGGCAGCATAATCCCACCATATGTAGCATAATCCCCCCATAGGCAGCATAATCCCCCCATAGGCAGCATAATCCCCCATAGGCAGCATAATCCCCCCATAGGCAGCATAATCCCCCATAGGCAGCATAATCCCCCCATAGGAAGCATAATCCCCCCATAGGCAGCATAATCCCCCATAGGCAGCATGGTAGTCCCCAATAGGCAGCATAATGCCCCATAGGCAGCATAATCCCCACAAAGGCAGCACAGTAGTCCCCAAAAGGCAGCATAATCCACCATAGGCAGCACAGTCCCCCATAGGCAGCATAATCCCCCATGAGCAGCATAGTCCCTAATAGGCAGCATAATCCCCCATAAGCAGCATAGTCCCTAAAAGGCAGCATAATCCCCCATAGGCAGCATAGTAGTGCCCAATAGGCAGCATAATCTCCCATATGCAGCATAGTCCCCCATAGGCAGCATAATCCCCCATAAGCAGCATAGTCCCCCATAGGCAGCATAGTCCCCATAGGCAGCATAATCCCCCATAGGCAGCATAGCAGTCCCCCATAGGCAGCATAATCCCCCATAGGCAGCATAGTAGTCCCCAATAGGCAGCATAATCCCCCATAGGCAGCATAGTAGTCCCCAATAGGCAGCATAATCCCCCATAGGCAGCATAGTAGTCCCCAATAGGCATCATAGTCCCCCATAGGCAGCATAATGCCCCATAAACAGCATAGTCCCCAATAGGCAGCATAATCCCCCATAGGCAGCATAGTCCCCCATAGGCAGCATAGTCCCCCATAGGCAGCATAATCCACCATAGGCAGCATAGTAGTCCCCATAGACAGCATAGTAGTCCCCAATAGACATCATTGTCCCCCATAGGCAGCATAATCCCCCATAAACAGCATAGTCCCCCATAGGCAGCATAGTAGTACCCAATAGGCAGCATAATCCCCCATAGGCAGCATAGTCCCCCATAGGCAGCATAATCCCCATAAGCAGAGTAGTCTCTCATAGGCACCATAATCCCCCATAGGCAGCATAGTAGTTCCCATAGGCAGCATAGTAGTCCCCAATAGGCATCATAGTCCCCCATAGGCAGCATAATCCCCCATAAACAGCATAGTCCCCAATAGGCAGCATAATCAACATAGGCAGCATAGTAGTCCCCAATAGGCAGCATAGTCGCCCATAGGCAGCAGAGTCCTCCATTGGCAGCATAATCCCCCATAGGCAGCATAGTCCCCCATAGACAGCATAATCCCTCATAGGCAGGATAGTCCCCAATGAGCAGAATAGTCCCCCATAGGCAGCATAGTAGTCCCCAATAGGCAGCATAGTAGTCCCCAATAGGCAGCATAGTCCCCCATAGGCAGCATAATACCCCATAAACAGCATAGTCCCCAATAGGCAGCATAGTCCCCCATAGGCAGCATAATCCCCCATAGGCAGCATAGCAGTCCCCAATAGGCAGCATAATCCCCCATAGGCAGCATAATCCCCCATAGGCAGCATAGTAGTCCCCATAGGCAGCATAGTAGTACCTAATAAGCATCATAGTCCCCCATAGGCAGCATGATCCCACATAGGCAGCATAGTCCCCCATAGGCAGCATAATCCCCATAGGCATCATAGTCCCTCACAGGCAGCATAATCCCTCATAAACAGCATAGTCCCCCATAGGCAGCATAGTAGTACCTAATAGGCAGCATAATCCCCCATAGGCAGCATAGTAGTGCCCAATAGGCAGCATAATCTCCCATATGCAGCATTGTCCCACATAGGCAGCATAGTCCTCCACAGGCAGCATAATTCCCCATAGGCAGCATAGCAGTCCCTCATAGGCAGCATAATCCCCCATAGGCAGCATAGTAGTCCCCCATAGGCAGCATAATCCCTCATAGGCAGCATAGTCCCACATAGGCAGTATAGTCCCCCATAGGCAGCATAATCCCCCATAGGCAGCATATTCTCCCATAGGCAGCATAATCCCCCATAAGAAGCATAGTCCCCAATAGGCAGCATAGTGGCCCATATGCAGCATAATCCCCCATAGGCAGCATAGTCCCCCATAGGCAGCATAGTCCCCCATAGGCAGCATAATCCCCCATAGGCAGCATAATAACGATAGGCAGCACAGTCCTCAATAGGAAGCATAATCCCCCATAGGCAGCATAATCCCCCAGAGGCAGCATAATCCCCCATAAGAAGCATAGTCCCCAATAGGCAGCATAATCCCCCACAGGCAGCATAGTCCTCCATAGGCAGCATAGTCCCCCATAGGCAGCATAATCCCCCATAGGCAGCATAGTCCCCAATAAACAGCATAGTCCCCCATAGGCAGCCTTGTAGTCCCCAATAGGCAGCATAATGCCCCATAGGCAGCATAATCCCCACATAGGCATCATAGTAGTCCTCAATAGGCAGCTGTCACGCTGTCTCTGCGTACCGGAGGTTAGGGGCCTAAGCTGACCCTAAGCTGGGGCCCTGACTAATCCCTCTACCTGGAGGTACTGTTAAAGGTACAGAGGTCCAGGCCGCCAGCGTAATCCCTACCTCCTGGGGATCCCTGAACCTCAGTGATCTAGTCCTGAGAAGGACCCCGATCACAACAACAGGGAACGGGATAATATAAGCCCAGACACAGTACTAGACGTACGAGACAGTACAAGGGGAAAATCAACAACCACCTTGCATAAAAAACTACACCACAGCAACAGAGGGAACACCAACGGGTAAGGAGATAAATGATAAAGCGAGGAAGGGAAAAAAACACACACAAAGTACACTTCACTCCAAACTCCAAAATACCACAAGCCGCTCTCTTTGTCTGCCAGGAATGCTTTCACCGACAACTTCCCTAATACACTTGCAGGTATTTAAAGGAGTCCCAATACTGCAGCATTGACTGCAGCTGGGTGAGGCTGGGCCTAATCTAGCCCAGAGAGAGAGAGAATTAACTCGCTCACTGCCGAAAAACACAAAGCACCAACAACTCAGCTGCGAGAAGTCAGGCTGTGTAATCGCGACGATCTTCGTGGCGACACACCCGTGACAGTACCCCCCCTTCTACGAGGGGCCTCCGGACCCTCAGGGCCAGGTTTATCCGGGTGAGTCGTGTGGAAGGCCCGAATTAATCGGTCTGCGTTTATATCCGACGCAGGAACCCACATCCTCTCCTCAGGACCATACCCCTTCCAATGAACCAGGTACTGAAGGGACCGGCGATTCAGACGTGAATCGATGACTCTCGACACCTGGAACTCCAAGTTACCATTGACCACCACTGGAGGAGGAGGTAAAGGTGACGGTATCACCGGCGCCACATACCTCTTAAGCAACGATCTGTGGAACACGTTGTGAATTTTAAACGTAGGGGGGAGGTCAAGACGGAATGCCACCGGATTAATTATAGAACTGATCCTGTATGCCCCGATGAACCTGGGACCCAGTTTCCAGGAGGGAACCTTAAGTTTTATATTCCTGGTAGACAACCATACCCGATCGTTCATACTTAGGTCCGGACCAGACACTCTCCTCCTATCAGCCATACGTTTGTATCGGTTCCCCATAGTACTCAGATTATTCAGCACCCCTCTCCATACTGAAGCGAGTGATGATGAAAATCGTTCCTCCTCAGGAACCCCGAAGAGCCCCCCCTACTGAAAGTACAAAACTGGGGGTGAAAACCATATGCCCCAAAAAACGGGGACTTACCAGTAGACTCGCTCCGCCTACTATTAAGAGCAAACTCTGCCAGAGGCAAGAAAGAAGCCCAGTCCTCCTGGTTCTCTGACACAAAACATCGGAGATATGTCTCCAAGCTCTGGTTCAGACGTTCCGTCTGACCATTGGTCTGAGGATGAAAAGCCGATGAAAACGACAAATGCATCCCCGCCGTGTACAAAATGCCTTCCAGAATTTGGACACAAACTGAGACCCCCGATCAGACACCACATCAGAGGGTACCCCGTGAAGCCTCACAATCTCCCCAATGAACACCTGCGCAAGAGTTTTAGCATTAGGAAGAGCAGGAAGAGCGATAAAATGTGCCATCTTGCTGAACCTGTCCACTACAACAAGTATGACCGTTTTACCCGAAGACGGCGGGAGGTCCGTAATGAAGTCCATAGACAGATGAGTCCAAGGACGCTCCGGGATCTTCAAAGGTAAGAGAGTCCCAGACGGACGGGTATGTGGGGTCTTAGAGCGCGCACAAACCTCGCAGGACGCGACAAAAGTTACCACCTCCCTATGTAAGTTAGGCCACCAAAACCGACGCGAGAGGAGATCCTCAGTTGCTTTACTCCCTGGGTGTCCTGCCAAAGCTGAATTATGGTGTGCCTCGATCACCTTTTGTCGCAACTGATTTGGAACAAACAGTCTCCCTGGAGGTCCTACAGGGTGTCCCCTGAGCCTCCAATACCTCCTTCTCAAGCTCAGAGCATACTGCCAACACCACCACCCCCTCCTGAAGGATAGGAACCGGGTCCTCCGTATTCCCGGCCCCAGGGAAACTACGAGATAAGGCATCCGCCTTTACATTTTTTGACCCAGGACGATATGTGACGACAAAATTAAACCTGGTAAAAAATAATGACCACCTAGCTTGTCTGGGATTCAGACGTTTTGCAGACTCCAGATATAGCAGATTCTTGTGATCGGTGATGACAGTGACCGGATGGACTGCCCCTCCAAAAAATGGCGCAACTCCTCAAAAGCCAACTTAATGGCCAAGAGTTCCCTATTGCCGACATCGTAATTCCTCTCAGCGGACGACAGTTTTTTAGAGAAAAATGCGCACGGATGCCACTTACCAGGGGACGAACCTTGTGACAATACTGCTCCCACCCCTACCTCGGAAGCGTCTACCTCTACAATGAACGGCTGTGACGCATCAGGTTGAATGAGTATGGGTGCCGAGGCAAAGCATTTTTTCAAGGAGGAGAATGCTTGACAAGCCTTGTCAGACCACCTAGAAAAATCCGTCCCCTTCTTTGTCATGTCTGTGAGAGGTTTAACCATGGATGAGAAATTACGAATACATTTTCGGTAATAATTAGCAAACCCCAGGAAACGTTGTAGAGCCTTAAGATTCTCTGGCAGATCCCACTCAAGAACTACCCGTACTTTCCCAGGGTCCATACGAAAACCGGATGCTGACAAGAGGAACCCTAAAAACTGGAGTTCCTGTACGGCGAACACACACTTTTCCCATTTGGCGTACAGTTTATTATCCCGCAAGATCTGTAACACCTGCCTAACATGCTCCTGATGAGACACAAGATCCGGCGAGTAAATTAAGATATCATCCAGATAAATGACCACAAACTGTCCCACCAGGTGGCGAAAAATGTCATTTACAAAGTGTTGGAACACCGCCGGGGCATTAGTCAGACCGAATGGCATGACAAGGTTCTCATAATGCCCCTCCGGAGTGTTAAACGCCATCTTCCACTCATCCCCCTCCTTCATCCTAATCAGATTGTACGCCCCCCTGAGATCCAACTTAGAGAACCATTTGGCGCCCACGATCTGATTGAAGAGATCGGAAATAAGTGGGAGCGGATACGGATCTCGGACCGTAATCCGATTAAGTTCACGGAAATCCAGGCAAGGGCGTAGGCCTCCATCTTTCTTCTTCACAAATGAAGAACCCCGCGGCCACCGGGGAAGATGTAGGTCTAATATGCCCTTAGCCAGACTTTCAGCAATATAATCCTTCATGGCCTGCCTCTCAGGACCAGATAGGTTATACAACCTAGATTTAGGTAACTTGGCCTCAGGGAGCAGTTTTACAGAACAGTCATACACACGATGAGGAGGTAGTTCCTGACACCCTTTCTCTGAGAACACATCCTCAAAGTCCGCCAGAAATGGAGGTAAGACCCTAGGAGTGACCGCACCGATGACCGTATTCATGCAGTTTTTATTACAGAATTCACTCCATTGGCTTATCTCTCTGGATTGCCAATTAATAACTGGGCTATGCTTAGTTAACCAAGGAAGGCCCAACACTATAGGAGTGGGAAGACCCTCCAACACGTAACAAGACAACAGTTCTTTATGTATCGCCCCCACTTGAAGTTCTACGTTATGCACAGCTTGCAAAAAACTTCCCTGACCGAGAGGTCTGGCGTCGATCGAGAATATGGGGATGGGTTCAGCCAACACACTCAATAGCGTACCTTGAACCCGGGCAAACCGAGCGTCCACCAGATTAGCCCCGGCCCCACTATCCAGAAGAACAGATATCCTCTCAGTTCTCGTACCCACCACCACCTCCGCTGGTACGAGAAACTGAGACGAACTTAGGGACGAAAGACTTACTCCCAGATTGCCGTCCACCCCACAACCTGGGATCAATAGTTTTCCGACGACCCTTTACTCTGCGAAGGACGGGATGGACACCCCCCAATAAAATGTCCCTTTTTCCCACAGAAGAAACAACTTCCTGTTTTGTGGCGCCCCGCCGGTCCCCTCCCCCGAAATGATGTCCCTCCTAATTGCATAGGCTCCTCTGGACTGACCAGGGTAACCTCCATATAAGGGACCCTTGAGGAAGGTGGAGTCATCACAGGGGGCGGAGTTACCCCGCACCTCTCCCGAAGCCGTCTGTCAATATGAATAGCAAGGGCCATAGCGGCTTCCAGTGACGCGGGAGGGTCGTACTGTGCCAACACATCCTTTAATTTGTCAGATAAACCTTGACAAAACTGGCTCCTAAGAGCCGGGTCATTCCACTGGGTGTCCGTGGCCCACCTACGGAACTCCGAACAGAATTCCTCCGCCGGACGATCTCCCTGCTGGATCCTACGTAACTTAGATTCAGCAAGGGAGATCAGATCCGGGTCATCATATACAAGACCCAGAGCTGCAAAAAACCTATCCACTGACTGGAGAGCCGGGGAGCCCGGAGGAAGAGATAACACCCATGATTGAGGGTCCCCTTGTAGGAGCGAGATGACAATTCCCACCCTTTGCTCATCACTCCCCGATGACTGTGGCCGCAGCCGAAAGTACAATTTACATGCCTCCTGGAAAACAAAAAACTTGTCCCGGCCCCCAGTGAACCTGTCAGGGAGAGCTACTTTAGGTTCTGGTCCGGCTTGCTCCGGGGGGTACAAAACCTTGGACTTAACGTCCGCCAGCTCCATGGACAAACTTTGCAACTGTCGAGCAAGACTGGCAACTGGATCCATGGTAGCTGGAGAGAATCTTTTGTCGGTCGGTGAAAATGTCACGCTGTCTCTGCGTACCGGAGGTTAGGGGCCTAAGCTGACCCTAAGCTGGGGCCCTGACTAATCCCTCTACCTGGAGGTACTGTTAAAGGTACAGAGGTCCAGGCCGCCAGCGTAATCCCTACCTCCTGAGGATCCCTGAACCTCAGTGATCTAGTCCTGAGAAGGACCCCGATCACAACAACAGAGAACGGGATAATATAAGCCCAGACACAGTACTAGACGAACGAGACAGTACAAGGGGAAAATCAACAACCACCTTGCATACAAAACTACACCACAGCAACAGAGGGAACACCAACGGGTAAGGAGATAAATGATAAAGCGAGGAAGGGAAAAAACCACACACAAAGTACACTTCACTCCAAACTCCAAAATACCACAAGCCGCTCTGTTTGTCTGCCAGGAATGCTTTCACGACAACTTCCCTAACACACTTGCAGGTATTTAAAGGAGTCCCAATACTGCAGCATTGACTGCAGCTGGGTGAGGCTGGGCCTAATCTAGCCCAGAGAGAGAGAATTAACTCCCTCACTGCCGAAAAACACAAAGCACCAACAACTCAGCTGCGAGAAGTCAGGCTGTGTAATCGCGACGATCTTCGTGGCGACACACCCGTGACAGCAGCATAATCCCCCATATGCAGCATAGTCTCCCATAGGCAGCATAATCCCCCATAAGCAGCATAGTCCCTAATAGGCAGCATAATCCCCCACAAGCAGTATAGTCCCTAATAGGCAGCATAATCCCCCATAGGCAGCATAGTAGTGCCCAATAGGCAGCATAATCCCCCATAGGCAGCATAGCAGTCCCCAATAGGCAGCATAATCCCCAATAAGCAGCATAGTCCCCCATAGGCAGCAGAGTCCTCCATTGGCAGCATAATCCCCCATAGGCAGCATAGTCCCCCATAGACAGCATAATCCCCCATAGGCAGGATAGTCCCCAATGAGCAGCATAGTCCCCCATAGGCAGCATAGTAGTCCCCAATAGGCAGTATAGTAGTCAACAATAGGCAGCATAGTCCCCCATAGGCAGCATAATCCCCCATAGGCAGCATAGCAGTCCCCAATAGGCAGCATAATCCCCCATAGGCAGCATAATCCCCCATAGGCAGCATAGTAGTCCCTAATAAGCATCATAGTCTCCCATAGGCAGCATAATCCCACATAGGCAGCATAGTCCCCCATAGGCAGCATAATCCCCCATAGGCAGCATAGTAGTCCCCATAGGCAGCATAGTAGTCCCCAATAGGCATCATAGTCTCTCACAGGCAGCATAATCCCCCATGAACAGCATAGTCCCCCATAGGCAGCATAGTAGTACCTAATAGGCAGCATAATCCCCCATAGGCAGCATAGTAGTGCCCAATAGGCAGCATAATCCCCATAAGCAGCATAGTCTCTCATAGGCAGCATAGTCCCCCACAGACAGCATAATCCCCCATAGGCAGCTTAGCAGTCCTTCATAGGCAGCATAATCCCCCATAGGCAGCATAGTAGTCCCCAATAGGCAGTATAATCCCCAATAGGCAAGATTGTAGTCCCCAATAGGCAGCATAATCCCCCATAGGCAGCATAGTAGTCCCCAATAGGCAGCATAGTAGTCCCCAATAGACATCTTGTCCCCCATAGGCAGCATAATCCCCCATAGGCAGCATAGTCCCCCATAGGCAGCATAATCCCCCATAGGCAGCATAGTAGTCCCCAATAGACATCATTGTCCCCCATAGGCAGCATAATCCCCCATAAACAGCATAGTCCCCCATAGGCAGCATAGTAGTACCCAATAGGCAGCATAATCCCCCATAGGCAGCATAGTCCCCCCATAGGCAGCATAATCCCCATAAGCAGCATAGTCTCTCATAGGCAGCATAATCCCCCATAGGCAGCATAGTAGTTTCCATAGGCAGCATAGTAGTCCCCAATAGGCATCAGTCCCCCATAGGCAGCATAATCCCCCATAAACAGCATAGTCCCCAATAGGCAGCATAGTAGTCCCCAATAGGCAGCATAATCCACCATAGGCAGCATAATTCCCCATTGGCAGCATAGTCCCCAATGAACAGCATAGTCCCCCATAGGCAGCATAGTCCTCCATTGGCAGCATAATCCCCCATAGGCAGCATAGTCCCCCATAGGCAGCATAGTCCCCAATGAACAGCATAGTCCCCCATAGGCAGCATAATCCCCCATAGGCAGCATAATCCTCCATAGGCAGCATAGCAGTCCCCAATAGGCAGCATAATCCCCCATAGGCAGCATAATCCCCCACAGGCAGCATAGTAGTCCCCATAGGCAGCATAGTAGTCCCTAATAAGCAACATAGTCCCCCATAGGCAGCATAATCCCCCATAGGCATCATAATTCCCCATAGGCAGCATAGTCCCCAATAGGCAGCATAATCCCCCATAAACAGCATAGTCCCCAATAGGCAGCATAGTAGTCCCCAATATGCAGCATAGTCTACCATAGGCAGCATAATCCCCCAATAGGCAGCATAATACCCCAATAGGCAGCATAGTCCACTATAGGCAGCTGTTATGTTTCGGTAGCTGAGGAGGACAGGAACAACAACAGGGCAGCCTAACACCTAAGATGTTGGTAACTGATGGGTTGCAGATTCCTAAACTAACTACACAACTAGAGGTAGCCGTGGAGCGTTCCTACGTTGATCCTAGACGCATCGTCACAGCCTGAGAGATAACTAAACCTAAAGGCAGAAAGATGAAAGCTATCTGCCCCGGAGCAAATCCCCAAAGAAAATAGGAAGCCCCCAAACATATAATGGCGGTTAGACAAGATGAAAATACAAACATGGGCAGAAAATAGACTGAGCAAACGCTGGGGCCACAAGCTGACTAAATAGGATAGGACAGGAGAGATTACTTTCTGCAACCCAGAAAACCCTACAAAAATCCAACAATTCTGATTACAAAAATACTGAGATCACACGATCTCGCCACCCACTAAATCAGATCTCAGTGTGAACAAAAACCAAGCCGCAGCCGCTGAAAAAACAGGACAAATCAAATGAGCAAGTAACAGTGGCTGCAGAAAAACTGTGAGGAGCTCAGGCCCCAGGAGCGGACCTGGCTGACCTCCACAAAAGTGCAGAAAACAATGCAAAAAGCAAGCACAAGAAGAAAAGCAAAAAATATCTTATCTGAAAGCAGGAGATGCAGGCAAGACTCCAGCAAACTTCCAAATGAACCAGGAACCACAATTGAGACAAGAACAATTGATCACCGGCAACCATCATGGGAGGTAACCTCCCTTATATCAGACCAGTCCGTGATTCCAAATTGCCACTCCTCGCTGAAAGGTTTAGTACTGTCTGTAACCACCAAAGGGAGTCTCTGCTCAGGAACCATCTCTAGCACATTCATAACAGGCAGCATAGTCCCCCATAGGCAGCATAATCCCCCATAGGCAGCATAATCCCCCATAGGCAGCATAGTCCCCCATAGGCAGCATAGTCCCACATAAGCAGCATAATCCCCCATAGTCAGCATAGTCCCCCATAGGCAGCATAATCCCCTATAGGCAGCATAATCCCACATAGGCAGCATAGTCCCCCATAGGCAGCATAACCCCCATTGGCAGCATAGTCCCCCATGGGCAGCATAATTCCCCCATAGGCAGCATAGTCCCCCATAGGCAGCATAGTCCTCCATAGGTAGCATAGTCCCCAATAAGCAGCATAGTCCCCCATAGGCAGCATAGTAGTCCCCAATAAGCAGCATAGTCCCCCATAGGCAGCATAATCCCTCATAAGCAGCATAGTCCCTCATAGGCAGCATAATCCCTCATAAGCAGCATAGTCCCCCATAGGCAGCATAATCCCCCATAGGCAGCATAGTCCCCAATAAGCAGCATAGTCCCCCATAGGCAGCATAGTAGTCCCCAATAGGCAGCATAGTCCCCCATAGGCAGCCTAATCCCTCATAAGCAGAATAGTCCCCCATAGGCAGCATAATCCCTCATATGCAGCATAGTCCCAATAGGCCGGGCCCGGCGTTAAAAAAAAAAAATTCAGTACTCACCTATGTCCCCCGCAGCACTGAAGAAGCGCGTGCTCGACTCAGTCTTCTCCTGGCACAGACGGCATGACGTCATCAGGGCGCGCAGGCGGCGTGATGACGATCACGTCGTCTGTGCTGCATATGGAAGGCCACAAGGCCTTCCTCATCAATATAGTTCCGCGGCCAGACAGTGTTCAGAGGCGTGCTTACGTTGCACGCTGTACATGACACGCCTCTGAACTCTGTCTGAACCCCGGTGTCAAGTATGGTGTACAGTTCCTATAGCGTCTTGTGCTTGGGTGCGAGGAAAACACATGAGACACAGGTTGATATGAAATGACTTGTATTACTTCATACAAGCATGCAGAAAAGGTCACACAGTTTGCAGGTACATAGGCAGGAGACACAGCAGGCCAGAGTAACTTCAAGCTCTATAATAACTCTCCAAAGCAGGTTCAGGATCTCTTCTCTGTACCGTAATTCCTCTGCAAACATGGATTCACCAAACAGCAGGTTTCCAGAGTCCATAAGTGTTCCAAAGTTCCTCAGTAGGAAATAGCTGGAGTACAAAGTCCAAGGTTTCCAGGAGTCAGGACACAGGCTGACTGGAGACTTGATTCAGAAGCACTGATTGCTCAGCTGAGGCTGCTTAAGAAGCAAGAGGGAGAGAATCAGGGCGGGAACATGAAAGCTAAAAACTCCATATTAACTGAGGGAAAGATAGCTGCAGCAAAACAGAAAGCAAAATGACCGACGGAAAACTGAGTTTCAAGGAACATGTCAAAAGAGACAAAGAACCTTACATTACCTCAGACCAGGCTTGTCAGGGTACCTCTGATGAAACTGGCGGAGCAGGCGAGGAGCATTAACGTTATTGACTGGTTCCCATGAGTTGTCCTCCACTGGGTAGCCCTGCCATTTAATTAAATATTGCAACTGATTTCTGTACAACCTGGAATCTAGAATCCTTTCCACCATAAATTCTTCCTGACCATCGACCAGCACTGGGTCAGGGCAAGGAGAAGAGCGTCCAGGAAACGTATTGGGTGTTGCACCCTTTAGTAGGGATACATGAAAGACAGGGTGGATTCTCATAGTTCTGGGCAGTTGAAGACGACAAGCAACAGCACTTATAATCTTACTGATCTTATAAGGGTCCAATGTACTTATGTCCCAATTTAGACGATGGAATCTTTAATTTAAGCTTTCTGGTTGACAGCCAGACCAAATCTCCTACCTTTTAACGCTGGTGCAGGTTTACGAAATTTATCTGCTGCTTTCTTGTACCTTTCCTGAGCCAATTCCAGATTTTCCTTTAGAAGATCCATATTCTTTTGTAAAGAAGTGATTCCTTCAGCCACTGCCGGCAAGGGCGTATCTATGGGAAATCGAGGAAGAATGTTAGGATGATAACCTAGATTGGAGTAAAAAGGAGACTGCTTAGTGGAGGCACTCTGAGAGTTGTTATAAGAGAACTCAGCCAATGGGAGTAGATCCACCCAATCATCCTGTAGGTGGCAGATAAAGCAGCGGAGATACTGCTCCAGGGTCTGATTGGTTCGTTCCGTCTGTCCATTAGTCTGGGGATGAAAAGCAGAAGAAAGGTTTACTTTAATGTCCAATGCGGCACAAAAATTTTGCCAAAACCTTTAAGTGAATTGCACCCCTCGATCCGAAATGACCTCATCCGGTACTCCATGCAAGCGAAACACATTCTTAATCATCAAATCTGATGTCTGTTTTGCAGTGGGTAAGCCGACACAGGGGATAAAATGAGCTGCCTTTGTTAAACGATCGACCACCACTAGAATGGTGTTCTTCCCTTGAGAGGTTGGTAACTCCACAATGAAGTCCATAGAAATGGATCCCCACGGGCGGGACGGGGTGGGTAGGGGTTGCAACAGACCAGTTGGTGAGGAGCGAGGTGTTTTGCATCTTGCACAGACTTCACATGAAGTGACATAGTTTAAAACATCTTTCCTGTAAGTGGGCCACCAAAAGAAAAGAGAAAGAAATTCTTGTGTCTTTAGAATTCCTCTATGCCCAGCTATCTTGGAATCGTGGATGAGTTGCAATACTCTCAATCTGACTGTTTCAGGTATATACAGACGTTGTCCCTGAATCCACACACCATTCTTAAAGACAAGACTTACGTCCCTTGGGGGTTGAGCCAACAAAGAATCCGCATGGTATGCTTCCTTGATGTCCTTAAGTAGGTCTTGATTATGAATCACTCCCAGGAATCTAGAGTCAGGAAGAATAGTCTTAGGAGGAGTAAGTGGACGTGTCTCTGCTGAATGAATCCTAGAGAGTGCATCAGCCTTTCCATTGCGCGATCCTGGTCTATAAGAAATTACAAAATTAAATTGGTTTAGGAAAAGATTCCAGCGAGCCTGGCGAGGAGTCAGGCACTTAGCCGACCTGATAAATTCAAGGTTACGATGGTCTGTCAGGACGACTATTTGCTGTGCAGCTCCCTGAAGAAGGTGTCTCCATTCCTTGAAGGCGGCAATAATGGCCAACAATTCTCTATTGCCCACATCATAGTTCCTCTCAGCCGAAGACAACTGCTGGAAAAGAAGGCACAGGGATGCAAGACATTCTTCTCACCTGTTCTCTGAGAGAGTATAGCTCCAACGGCACAGTCTGAAGCATCCACCTCTATTATGAAGGCAAGCTCGGGGTTGGGATGTACTAAGATAGGTGCGGTGGTAAATTTATCCTTTAGACAGGAAAATGCTTCCTGGGCTTGCGGGGTCCAGGAGAACCTAGACTGTTTCCGGGTAAGTTGGGTGATAGGTGACACTACCTCAGAGAAATTCCTAATGAAACGTCTATAGAAGTTGGCAAACCCGATGAAGCGCTGCACCTCCTTCACATTTCTAGGAATTGGCCAATCCTTGATGGCTTGGGTCTTGCTTCCATCCATACTAATCCCTTGCGTAGATAGTACATACCCCAGAAATTGAATTTCGGTCCTATGGAATTCACACTTTTCAAGTTTGATGTAGAGATGGTTTTGTCTTAGGCGTTCTAAGACCATTCTCACATGTCTATGATGTTCCTCTGTGGAGTTAGAAAAAATTAGAATATCATCCAGATAAATCACCACAAATGTATCTAGGAGATCCCTGAAGATGTCATTCACCAAGTGTTGGAAAGTGGCTGGGGCGGTACTCAGACCAAAAGACATAACTAGATATTCAAAGTGTCGATAGCGTGACCTGAATGCAGTCTTCCATTCATCCCCAGGTCTAATACGGACCAAGTTATAGGCCCCACGGAGATCCAGTTTAGAGAAAATTTTGGCATGCCGCACTCTCTCCAACAACTCAGGGATTAAAGGCAATGGATAACGGTTTCTAATAGTAACCTTATTGAGTTCCCTATAGTCTATGCAGGGTCTCAGAGATCCATCTTTCTTCTTCACATCCCCTGAATTTCTCACGTTCACCGCCAAAACGAAAAGGAGGTAACTTGGGGATCCCAGAACTCGGGGTTATGGCAGGAGCCTGGACTCGTTCCTCTAGAGCCTCAATCCTGGCTCGTAATTCCTGGGTAGTTTGTCCAAACACTTGTAAATTGTGATTAGTGAGGTCCTGTAGGCTTGCAAAACGGGTCTTTAAAGTCTGTATATCTGCATGGATTGTATCAGTTATTCCGTAAAGCTCCTTTATGCGAGCCTCCCTCTTCCAGATCCTTTAAGGCAGAAGTACTGGAAGGAGAAGAGAAAAGGAGAAAAAAAAAAACAATAGTGTTTACCTGTGGTAACACTCCAGTGTAAAATTAAGGGAATGCGCTCACCTGGAATGGTTGTGAGAAGTCACAACCACTGTCATCACAGAAAGTATTAAAGGACATCTGATATTCACAGTCACAGCAGACACGGCTTTCCCAGACCCAGCAGACACTAAACATTGGCTTCTGAATCTTGTCAAGTATGGTGTACAGTTCCTATAGCGTCTTGTGCTTGGGTGCGAGGAAAACACATGAGACACAGGTTGATATGAAATGACTTGTATTACTTCATACAAGCATGCAGAAAAGGTCACACAGTTTGCAGGTACATAGGCAGGAGACACAGCAGGCCAGAGTAACTTCAAGCTCTACAATAACTCTCCAAAGCAGGTTCAGGATCTCTTCTCTGTACCGTAATTCCTCTGCAAACATGGATTCACCAAACAGCAGGTTTCCAGAGTCCATAAGTGTTCCAAAGTTCCTCAGTAGGAAATAGCTGGAGTACAAAGTCCAAGGTTTCCAGGAGTCAGGACACAGGCTGACTGGAGGCTTGATTCAGAAGCACTGATTGCTCAGCTGAGGCTGCTTAAGAAGCAAGAGGGAGAGAATCATGGCGGGAACATGAAAGCTAAAAACTCCATATTAACTGAGGGCAAGATAGCTGCAGCAAGACAGAAAGCAAAATGGCCGACGGAAAACTGAGTTTCAAGGAACATGTCAAAAGAGACAAAGAACCTTACACCCGGCTGGGTCCAATCCCAGCGTGCAGCCGGGTGCCATAACAACGCCACGGGTCTCAGCCTGCTCTGCAGTGACTCCCGCCCGCCCCCTGTCAGCTGTGTGTGGCCTCCTGGCCGTCCGCTCTCCAGGTTCTTTCATTGTGCGCCCCTGCTTCTAGGGGGGGCAGCTGCCCCCCCTGCCCCACGGTGGGTACGCTCATGACTCACACAGCAACATCAGTACCTATAACATTCTATGCATTTTACATTACATGAAAAAAAACACAATACAACCACATGTTAGTACTCACACTACAATTGGTACACAGCAGTATGTGTCACACCCATTCAGCAGCGTAAAGTGTGACGTGGCTGTGTGGACCATCTCTGGGTGCACTTAGTTCATTGTTGGCCCGTTGCGATAGATGAGTGGACGAGTGAGTGGGAAGTGGAGTCCCCCTTTGTGGTCGCATCCAAGGAACATGTGTTATGTTTGAGTGGTGTTCGTGAAAAACTCAGCTTTTATAGTCCGGACCATGGGCTCATTTTTCCAGGATTACTTGGATTGGTCTATTGAACCACTTCACCCCGAAGCCTGTTTTCACCTTCCTGACCAGGCCAAATTTTACAATTCTGACCACTGTCACTTTATGTGGTTATAACTCTGGAACGCTTCAATGGATCCCACTGATTCTGAGAATGTTTTCTCGTGACATATTGTACTTTATGACAATGGTAAAAAAAATTTTGATATGACTTACATTTGTGAAAACATTGTAAATTTGGCGAAAATTTGAAAAAATTTGCAATTTTCAAACTTTAAATGTTTATGCCCTTAAAGAGTTATGGCACACAAAATAAATAACATTTCCCACATGTCTACTTTAAATAAGCACAATTTTTGAAACATTTTTTTGTTATAAAGTTATAAAGGTTAAAAGTTGACCAGCGATTTCTCATTTTTCCAACAAAATTTACAAAAACATTTTTAGGGACGACATCACATATGAAGTGACTTTGAGGGGCCTATACGACAGAAAATACCCTAAAGTGACACCATGCTAAAGACTGCACCCCTAAAGGTGTGCAAAATCACATAAGAGAAATTTATTAACCCTTCAGTTTCTTCACAGAAATTAATGAAAATGTGGATGGAAAAAAAATGAACATTTAACTTTCTTTTCACAAAAATTGTACTTTAGACCCAATTTTTATTTATTTTCACAAAGGTAGCAGTAAAAATGAACCCAAAAATTTGTTGTGCAATTTCTCCTGAGTATGCAGATACCCCATATGTGGGGGGAAGCTACTGTTTGGGCGCATGACAGGCCTCAGAAAAGTTGGAGTGATGTTTTGGAACCAGATTTTGATGGAATGTTGTGCAAGTGTCATGTTGCGTTTGGAGAGCCCCTGATGTGCCTAAACAGTGGAAATCCCCCACAAGTGCCCCCATTTTGGAAAATAGACCCATCAAGGAATTTACCTAGATGTTTGAGTACCTTGAACCCACAGGTGCTTCACAGAAGTTTATAACGTTGAACCCTGAAAATAGAAAAATTATTATTATTAATATTATTATTATACATTTATATAGAACCATTTATTCCATGGCGCTTTACATATGAAAAGGGAAAAATATAGACAGGTACAATAAACATGTGCTAGACAAGGGACACACAAGTACAGAAGGAGAGAGGACCCTGCCCGCGAGGGCTCACAGTCTACAGGGATGGGTGAGAATACACTAGGAGAGGGTAAAGCTGGTCGTGCGATGGTTCAGTACACTGAGGATCATTGCAGGTTGTAGGCTTGTCGGAACAGGTGGGTCTTCAGGTTTTTCTTGAAGGTCTCCGTTGTTGGTGAAAGTCTGATGTTTTGCGGCAGGAAGTTCCAGAGTATGAGGGAAGCTCGGGAGAAGTCTTGTATGCGGTTGTGGGAAGAAGAGATGAGGGGGGAGTCGAGAAGGAGATCTTGAGAGGATCGAAGGTTGCGTGTGGGTAGGTAGCGGGAGACCATGTCACAGATGTATGGAGGAGAAAGGTTGTGGATGGCTTTGTATGTCATGGTTAAGGTTTTGAACTGGAGCCTCTGGGCAATAGGGAGCCAGCGAAGGGCCTGGCATAGGGGGGAGGCTGGGGAATAGCGGGGAGACAGGTGGATTAGTCGTGCAGCAGAGTGTAGGATGGACTGGAGTGGTGCCAGAGTGCTAGAGGGGAGGCCAGACAGTAGGAGGTTGCAGTAGTCGAGGCAGGAGATGATAAGGGCGTGCACTAGTGTTTTTGTAGTTTCATGGTTGAGGAATGAGCGGGTCCGGGAAATATTTTTGAGTTTGAGGCGGCAGGAGGTGGCGAGGGCTTGGATATGTGGTTTGAAAGAGAGGGCAGAGTCGATGGTCACCCCAAGGCACCGAGCATGTGGGACTGGGGAAAGCGAGCAGCCATTGACATTGATGGATAGGTCTGGTGGAGGGGTAGAATGAGGTGGGGGAAAGATGATGAATTCTGTTTTGTCCATGTTCAGTTTGAGAAAGCGAGCAGAAAAGAAGGCTGAGATAGCAGATAGACACTGTGAGATTTTGGTCAGTAGGGAGGTGAGGTCAGGTCCAGATAGGTAGATCTGCGTGTCATCGGCGTAGAGGTGATACTGCAAGCCGTGGGATTCTATGAGCTGTCCCAGGCCGAAGGTGTAGATGGAGAAGAGTAGGGGTCCTAGGACTGAGCTTTGAGGAACACCGACAGACAGGGGGCGAGGTGAGGAGGTGGTGTGTGAGAGGGAGACACTAAATGTTCGGTCTGTTAGGTATGATGAGATCCAGGATAGGGTCAAGTCTGTGATGCCAAGAGATGAGAGAATCTGTAGCAGGAGGGAATGGTCCACGGTGTCAAAGGCAGAAGACAGGTCCAGGAGAAAGAGGACATAGTGTCGCTTGCTCTTGGCTGTTAGCAGGTCGTTAGTGACTTTAGCTAGGGCTGTTTCAGTTGAGTGATGCGGTCGAAAGCCTGATTGTGACAGGTCAAAGAGGGAACAGGAGGAAAGGTGGGAGGACAGTTCAAGATATACATGCTGTTCCAGTAGTTTTGAGGCGTAGGGGAGAAGAGATATCGGCGATAGCTAGACGCAGAGGATGGGTCGAGGGAGGGCTTTTTGAGGATCGGTGTGATTGAAGCATGTTTGAAGGATGAAGGAAAGACACCATTTGTAAGTGAAAGGTTGAAGAGGTGTGTGAGAGTAGGGATGAAGACTGTGGCAAAGTTAGGGATGAGGTAGGACGGGAGTGGGTCAAGCGCGCAAGTGGTGAGGTGTGATCTTGACAGGAGAGTGGAGAGCTGATCTTCTGTCATGGTGGTGAAGCTGGTTTTGGAAGAACAGGGCTGAGTGGCTAAGAGGGGCATTGGGGGCTGCGGGCCAAAGCCTTCTCTGATAGTATCAATCTTTTGCTTAAAGAAGGAGGCAAAGTCTTCGTCAGAAATGAGAGGAGAGGGAGGAGGTGCTGTGGGATGGAGTAGAGAATTGAAAGTGTTGAAGAGCTGTTTAGGGTTGTGAGACAAGGAGGATATGAGAGATGCGAAGTAAGTTTGTTTTGCGGCAGAGAGCGTGGACTTGAAGCTGGCAAGGGACTGCTTGTATGCGTTGAAGTGCTCGGTAGAATGGGCTCTCTTCCATCTCCGCTCGGTAGCCCTGGAAGCCCGTCTCAGTTCTTTGGTCAAAAATCATTTTCCCACAAAAATGTTCTTTTAGCCCCAAATTTTTTATTTTCACTAGGTTAACAAGGGAAAATGGATTCCAAAATGTGTTGTGCAATTTCTCCTGAGTACACCAATACCCCATATGTGTCGAAAAACTACTTTTAGGCACACTGCAAAGCTCAAAAAGGAAGAAGCACCATATTTTAATTCAGATTTAGCTGGAGTGATTTGAGGGTGCATATCAGATTGGGAGAGCCCCTGAAGTGCCAGAATTGCAGAACCCCCCATAAGTGACCCCATTTGACACACCACCATTGTGACACACCACTCAATGAATTGATTTATGGGAGCAGTGATCATATTGACACCACAGGTGTGTCACAAAATTTTGTACCATTGGACAGTGAAGGAAAAATAATTAAATTTTTACCAATAAAATGTTTTATTATTGCTTAGCCATACGGCGAGACTCAGGTGGGCCTGAGTGCTATTTTCCTCTTGGAGTGCAGATTTTTCGAGAATGGTTTGCAGACTCCATATACAGAGCCACTAAGTGCTAGAATAGCAGAATCCCCCTCACGTAACCCCATTTGGTAATTATACTCCTTCTGGAATTTATCTACAGGAATAGTGACAATTTTGACTCCATGGGTATTTTCCAGAAACAAGCAGCAGTGGATGTTGCTTAGTGAAAATTACAAACTGCTATTGTAGTGCCCTGTACGTTGCAGTCACCCGTATATGGTAGTGCCCAGTTCATGCTTCTGTAGACACACAACTGTAAATTAGGTGGGCTGTCATTACTACAGAAATGCCAGACATGTGGACGTTAAATGTGGTTTAGGCACACTGCGGTGATCAGAAAGGAGGGGGCATTTGGATTTGGGAGCGCAGAATTTGCTGACTTTCTCTTTGGAGGCGAGGAGCCATAGCGCTTTTCCAAAGCCTTTGTGCTACCAGTAACGTGGAAGCCACCTATATTTCCATTGACAGGTGATGGACCTGAGTGGGGACTTGCTTTTTTGTGGATTGATTTGAAGCTTTTGTAGGGAACATTTTCCATAACATTTGGGATCACATTTATCCTGCGCTCTATGCTGAGCACTTACATCGGGGTTTACATCTAAAACGCTTAGTGACAGAATTCAGATGAGACCTCCAAGTTATTCACTATAATGCAGCAGCAGAGTTACTCTGGACTCCATTTGGCGATGTCGTTCTTTTCAGAGGTGCACAAAACTGTGGTTGACTGTGTTGTTATGCATGCTTAAAAAGATAGACAACGCCGAATCATAGGAAACACACGGCATCCACAGTGACTCCATCTATGTCATCATAGGGAATCTTCCACGAGAGGTTCCATCTGAACTGTGTATTTCAGAGATTTACACGGAAACCCCAGTGTAAGTGCTCAGCATAGAGTGCAGAATAAATATTAGCCAAGCCTTACTGCAATCTTTGGGAGGCAGAATGAACAAATCAACAGAAGGTGAAGAATTGGTTTTATTTATTTTTTTAAGCTGTTCATCGTGTGTTATAAGTGATCAGGCTACTTTATTCTTCGAGTAAGTGCTATTACCGTGATACCAAATTTGGAGACACAGGGGTCAGCGGGTGCTCTAGTCAGCTAGCCGCAAGCACATTGACCAAGAATCATCCCACTGAACGCCCGCTATCCTTTGACTGTGGGCATAATACTACTCAGACTACACAGGGTGAAGGTAAAACAGTGTGGCAATACTTTATTGAACCACAAAACAGGCAAATAACATGTAGAAAAATCCCAGCAAAATACCCAAGATGGTGTAAAATTACAGTCTCACACTTCCGCTGACTCGCCGGGATAAGAGCAGCTGTGACTTCAGAGCTTCCAGGGTTGACTACCCCACCTGGGGAACGCACAGGAGGAGGTAGCAACAAGATTAGGAAGCTGACAGTCCACTGAGGTACAAGGCCAAGTCACCGGAGGTTCAGATCCTGGCTTCTCCGAACATCTCCATGAAGCCAGGTGACCGGTGGCTCATATTTGTGGTCTACCTATGATGTCAATTACAGGCCTCTCATCTTTCTAAGTGGGAGAACTTTCACAATTGGTGGCTGACTAAATAGTTTTTTTACCCACTGTAACTCAGTCACTCACTAACCAGAGTATCTTCTTGCCATTTATACTCTGCATATGTTAAGTAATCTATATTTTTTATTATTGAAATACTAATATTTTACAGACACCAAAAAATTATGTTAATTCTTTATATGAGATGTGTGAAAAAAACTTAATTTTTTTTTTATCAATAATACTTAACAGCGTATCCCTTTCACTTTTCAATACTAGCTTAAATATCTAGTTTTGAGAACACGTGTGCTCCTTAAAGGTATATTCATATTTATTGTCCATTAATATGGTTTAATCATATCACATTTTTTAGTACAATGATTACACAGGGCTTTGTGCCCCTTTTCTTTCTCTTTTATAGCGTACAGTTAGGTCCATAAATATTTGGACAAAGACAACATTTATCTAATTTTGGTTCTAGACATTACCACAATGAATTTGAAACAAAACAAATCAGATGCAGTTGAAGTTCAGGCTTTCAGCTTTCATTTGAGGGTATCCACATTAAAATTGGATGAAGGGTTTAGGAGTTTCAGCTCCTTAACATGTGCCACCCTGTTTTTAAAGGGACCAAAAGTAATTGGACAGATTAAATAATTGTAAATAAAATGTTCATTTCTAGTACTTGGTTGAAAACCCTTTGTTAGCAATGACTGCCTGAAGTCTTGAACTCATGGACATCACCAGACACTGTTTCCTTCTTTTTGATGCTCTGCCAGGCCTTCACCGCGGTGGATTTCAGTTGTTGTTTGTTTGTGGGCCTTTATGTCTGAAGTTTAGTCTTTAACAAGTGAAATGCATGCTCAATTGGGTTGAGATCAGGTGACTGACTTGGCCATTCAAGAATATTCCACTTCTTTGCTTTAATAAACTCCTGGGTTGCTTTGGCTTTATGTTTTGGGTCATTGTCCATCTGTAGTATGAAACGACGACCAATCAGTTTGGCTGCATTTGGCTGGATCTGAGCACACAGTATGGCTCTGAATACCTCAGAATTAATTCGGCTGTTTCTGTCCTGTGTCACATCATCAATAAACACTAGTGACCCAGTGCCACTGGCAGCCATGCATGCCCAAGCCATCACACTGCTTCCGCCATGTTTTACAGATGATGTGGTATGCTTTGGATCATGAGCTGTACCACGCCTTCGCCATACTTTTCTCTTTCCATCATTCTAGTAGAGGTTGATCTTGGTTTCATCTGTCCAAAGAATGTTCTTCCAGAACTGTGCTGGCTTTTTTAGATGTTTTTTAGCAAAGTCCAGCCTAGCCTTTTTATTCTTGATTCTTATGAGTGGCTTGCACCGTGCAGTGAACCCTCTGTATTTAATTTCATGCAGTCTTCTCTTTATGGTAGATTTGGATATTGATACGCCTACCTCCTGGAGAGTGTTGTTCACTTGGTTGGCTGTTGTGAAGGGGTTTCTCTTCACCATGGAGAGTATTCTGTGATCATCCACCACTGTTGTCTTCCGTGGGCGCCCAGGTCTTTTTGCATTGATGAGTTCACCAGTGCTTTCTTTCTTTCTCAGAATGTACCAAACTGTAGATTTTGCAACTCCTAAAGTTGTAGCAATTTCTCGGATGGGTTTTTTCTGTTTTTTGCAGCTTAAGGATAGCTTGTTTCACCTGCATGGAGAGCTCCTTTGACCGCATGTTTCCTTCACAGCTAAATCTTCCAAATGCAAACACCACACCTCAAATCTACACCAGCCCTTTTATCCGCTTAATTGAGAATGATATAATGAAGGGATTGCCCACACCTGTCCATGAAATAGCCTTGGAGTCAATTGTCCAATTACTTTTGGTCCCTTTAAAAACAGGGTGGCACATGTTAAGGAGCTGAAACTCCTAAACCCTTCATCCAATTTTAATGTGGATACCCTCAAATGAAAGCTGAAAGTCTGAACTTCAACTGCATCTGATTTGTTTTGTTTCAAATTCATTGTGGTAATGTCTAGAACCAAAATTAGATAAATGTTGTCTCTGTCCAAATATTTATGGACCTAACTGTATATTGTGAATTCATCGATATTTACACTATAGTACTTTAGTTATTTATTCTTTTACCTTGCACATATATGCTCACCACTGTCAGGAGTCCTTAGAATACATAGAATATACATATATATTTTTTTCTTATATAATTTAACTTAATTGATGTTTGTCCACTGTAAGATATAATAAGAATTATGCTAATTATAACAATCAATCTTTAGCATATTATAGGTTCTGTTACACTTTGTTCCCAACTTGTGACTATTATGTGCTGGATTAAGATAATTATATCTATTTCTTATCCAACAGCGTCTTTAGCATCAAGTATCGCACGGGCCATCATGTTTGATACCTAGTAAATATGAAGCGACGTACTGACGAGTCTCACCCCGGTCACACGACGGCGCACTTTCGTCGGATACCTCTACAGCCGGGATGGCCTGTACGCTTCTACCTTTCAGATACGAGACACCAATCCCTGTTGTGATAACAACGCCGCCGCATCACTTCCGGGGGTTACGTGTTTGTACTTCGGTCAGCGATACTCATCGCTGGATGTTAGGCGCTGATCCTTGTAACCAGGCTGTGGAGTAATAGCCCATTTTGGTGGAGTCGGAGTCATGGAAATTGAGGAGTCGGAGGTTTGTTTTACCGACTCCACGACCCTGCTTGTAACTAGAACGATGGTAACGCATCACTTCCGGCAGTGACGCTATGCTGGTGGGCCTATGTGATTCGATCACCTACGTTATGGCGTCAATACGGCCCTGTATACCAGCAATGTTTGGCAGTCAAACTCAGTGGGAATAAGGGACAACTGACTAAAAGTAAGCTATTCTGATTACAAATCTGTATCTGGCCAGTACCCAACCACCCCTGGACAAAGCATTTCCAAGAGAAACGCGTGTCGGATGTGGTGGGTCCCTATATACCATTTTTAGGTAAATATACCTTCTTGCAATAATCATGTGCCACGTTTTAGGTCTTTCGTTATGTTACATTATTTGATATCATTGGTGTTTTATACGCATACTTACCATTGTGTTGCTATATTATAGGACATTATGTTATGTGACTAGTGTTACCATGCATCCTGTCACTTCATTTATGTATTGGTTTATTTGTCTGGAGGTCTGCTTCAACCTTATGTTGATTCTTGGAATATAAGTTCACATTTTAATTTAATTTCTACAGAATAATTACCTATGTACAATGGACTAATTAAAACCAGCGCTAGTACCTGCACTCTAAGTCGGGACTATTTCCTCACCCTCAGAACCTCCAAACACAGAGTAAAACAGCCCTGGCTCACATCGCAAACTCGATTTCTCCAGCGATGCTCTAGGAGTGCTGAACGCTTATGGAGAAAAACCCGCTAACCAGAAGACTTCATCCACTTCAAATTTATGTTAAGAACCTATAACTGCCCTTCACCTCGCCAAAAAGACCTACTTCACCACCCTGATCTCCTCACTATTCAACAACCCCAGGAAACTTTTTGACACCTTTCACTCCCACCTCAGGCCAAAAGCACAAGCCCCTAACACAGACATTTGTGCTGATGACCTGGTCTTCCACTTTATAGAGAAAATAGATAACATCCGTCAGAAAATCCTCTCCCAACCATCAAGTGCTATTACTCCTGTCCCTACCTGCATTTCCCCTCTCTCCCTCTCCTCAGGCATTTTCCCATCCTCCTTCAAACACTCTCGTTACGCCATTATTAAAGAAACCCAGTCTCGACCCATCCTGCACAAACAACTACAGACCAGTCTCCAATCTCCACTTCATCACTAAACTCTTGGATCGCCTAGTCTACTCCCACCTTACCCGTTACCTTTCCACTCACTCCCTCCTAGACCCTTCACAGTCCGGCTTCCACCCCCTACATTCGACTGCAACTGCACTCAAAGTTACCAATGATCTTCTGACAGCAAAACGTAACGGTGAATACTCTCTGCCATTATTCTCGACCTTTCTGCAGCTTTCAACAATGTAGACCACCATCTCCTACTCTCTAGGCTTCAGTCACTAGGCATTAAGGACACAACCCTCTCCTGGTTCTCTTCCTATCTTTCTGACCGCTCCTTCAGTGTTTTGTTCGCTGGCTCCACTTCTTCTCCTCTTCCTCAAGGGTACCTGTTGTGAATGTGCTAGAAATGAATTCTGAGCAGAAGCTCCCTCTGGTGGTTACAAACAGTACTGAACTATTCAATGAAGATTGTGAAGATTGGCGATCAGGTGTTACTGACTGGTCTTATATAAGGGAGGTTCCCTCCCATCAGGGTTGCCGGTGATCAATTGTTCTGGTCTCAACTTTTGTTCCTGGTTCACTTTGAAGCTTGCTGTTTCGTGCCTGCATCTTCTGCTAACAGATAAGACATTTTCTTCTTTTAGTTTTTGTGCTTGCTTTTTGCATTTTGTCCTGCACTTCTGTGGGGGTCTGCCAGGTCCCCTCCGGGGGCTTGTGCTCCTCTCAGTTTAGTTCAGCCAGTTGTTTGTTCATTTGCCTTTTCCAGTTTTTTCTGTGGCTGCGGCTTAGTTTTGTTACACCAGAGAACTAATTTAGGTGGTAGAGGTCGTGTGATCTCAGGTGTTTTTGCAATTAGTGTGTTGGTATTTTTTTAGGGTTTTTTGGATTGCAGTAAGTGACCTTACTATCCTTTTCTATCCAGGAAGATTGGGCCCCAACGTTTGCTCATACTATTTTCTGTCTGTGTCTGTATTTTCTCTTGTCTAACCGCCATTACATGTTTGGGGGCTTCCTGTGTTCTTTGGGGATCTGCTCCGGGGCAGATAGTTTTCCTCTTTCTATCTTTAGGTGAAGTTAGCTTCTCAGGCTGTGAGGAGGCATCTAGGACCAACGTAGGTACGCTCCACGGCTGCCTTTAGTTGTGGTGGTTAGTCAGGGTACTGCAATCCAATAGATTCCAACCTCTCTGGTGTATTGCCTTTTTTGCCTGCTCTCCTCAGCTACCAAATCATAACAGTATCACCGGCCTAAAACTGATAATTATATGGTACTCACAGAAGGGAAAAATAGTGTGAAAGAAAGAAGATTGTCAGAGTTGTCAGATATTTTATTTTTTTTTCCCTCTGTATCTCTGGGTGCTGAGGAGGATTTTTTTTCTCTCAATGGAGTTTGCACAGTTGTCTGGCCGTGTGGATCAGTTCGGAGTATTGCTACCTATCTTGCAGGGTTGCCTGTTGTGGAACCTAGGATTCCCATGCCAGATTTGTTTTTAGGGGATCGAGCTAAATTTCTGAATTTCAAAAATAACTGTAAGTTGTTTTTTGCCTTAAAATCTAAGTCCTCAGATAACGCAGCACAGCAGGTTCAAATTGTCATCTCTCGCCTGCGCGGCGATCCTCAGGATTGGGCTTTTTCCCTGACACCTGGGGACCCTGTTTTGAGTAATGTTGATGCATTTTTCAGGCTCTGGGGTTATTGTACGATGAGCCTAATGTCACTGATCAAGCTGAAAAAGCCTTGTTGGCATTAAATCAGGGGCTTGAGGACGCTGAGTTATACTGTCAGAGATTCCGAAGGTGGGCAGTCCTGACCAAATGGAATGACGATGCTTTGGCAGCCCTTTTTCGGAAGGGTCTGTTAGAGAATGTAAAGGATGTTATGGTGGGATTCCCTGTCCCCTCTGGTCTCAGTGATTCTATGTCATTAGCGATTCAAATTGACAGACATTTGCGTGAGCGTAGAGGTATGCGTAGAATAGTGTTGCCTTGTGAACCAGCTTCTGAACCCATGCAGTGTGATGGAGTGGTGTCTGGGGCACAGCGTCATGAGTTTCGAAAACGCAATGGGTTATGTTTCTACTGTGGTGATGCCTCTCATGCTATTTCAGTCTGACCTAAGCGGGGAAGACGTTTTGCACGTTCAGTTGTCTTGGGTAGTGTTCAGACTAAATTTTTGTTAACTATTACCCTGATTTGCTCCCTGTCCACATTTTCTGCTCAGGCTTTTGTTGATTCGGGAGCAGCTATTAACCTGATGGATTTTGATTTTGCTAAACGTTGTGGGTTTCCCTTGATACCCCTACGGGTCTATTCCCCTACTGGGGATCGATTCTACCCCTTTAGCTGAGAATAAACCCCAGTTCTCTACTCAGGTGATAATGAGGGTTTAACCTGATCATCAGGAGAGTTGCAAATTTTTGGTGCTGTATAATCTGCATGACATTATTGTACTGGGTTTCCCTTGGTTACAGTCTCATAATCCTGTTTTGGAAATCTGTGTCTGTAGCCAGTTGGGGCTGCCAATGTGTTAATACCAACACTCCTGTTTTTTCTGCCTCCCCCCAGGCTCAGGATGTTCCTGACTTTTTGACTGATTTTTCTGATGTGTTTAGCGAAAGTAAATCTGCATCCTTGCCCCCCCAAAGGAGCTATGACTGCGCTATTGAATTAGTGCCTGGTAGTAAATTCCCTAAAGGTCGCCTTTTTAACTTGTCTGTACCTGAACATGACGCTATGCGGTCTTATATCAAGGAGTCATTGGAGAAGGGTCATATCAGACCATCCTCTTCACCCTTGGGTGCCGGTTTTTTCTTTGTGGCCAAAAAGGATGGTTCATTAAGGCCGTGTATTGATTATCGTCTCTTGAACAATATCACTGTGAAATATCAATATCCGTTACCCTTGATTTCTGACCTGTTTTCCAGGGTGAAAAGTGCTACTTGGTTTACCAAGCTTGACCTCAGGGGGCATATAACCTTATTCGCATTAAGCACGGGGATGAATGGAAGACGGCATTTAATACCCCAGAGGGGCATTTTGAGTACCTAGTGATGCCCTTTGGGCTCACTAATGCTCCTTCCGTCTTCCAGTCCTTCATGAATGACATTTTCAGGGATTTTGTGGATAAATTTCTGATTGTTTATTTGGATGATATCTTGATTTTTTCCAATGATTGGGACTCTCATGTGAAACATGTTCGGACTGTGTTCCAGATTTTGAGAGAGAATGCTCTGTATGTGAAGGGATCAAAGTGTCTTTTTGGCGTACAGATCATCTCATTTCTGGGATTCATTTTGTCACCATCTGTTATTGAAATGGACCAGGTCAAGGTTCAGGCCATCTGTGATTGGGTCCATCCTACTTCATTAACCCTTACTGCCATCAGACGTACTATCCCGTCCATGGTACCTGGGCCCGTATGACCATGGACTGGATAGTACGTCCCAGCGATCGGACGCGCTCCCGGGGGGAGCGCAGCCGATCGCGGCCGGGTGTCAGCTGATTATCACAGCTGATTATCACAGCTGACACCCGGCACTGTGTGTCAGGAGCCGTCACGGATCAAACATGATCGCGATGTATTGGGGGCACAGGGGAGGATCGCGCAAGGGTGGGGGCTCCCTGCGCGCCCCCCTGAGACCCTCAGAGCAGCGCTGTTCCGAGGGTCCGTCCTCCCTCCAGGTCCCCGGATCCAAGATGGCGCCGGGGTCCTGGAGGGAGGCGGCTTCCTCAGTGCCTGCTGAGAGCAGGCACTGAGAAGCCCGCAGCACTGCCAGAGCGATCGCTGGTGTGACAGAGTGCTGTGCACACTGTCACACCAGCGATCTGCTAAAATACAGTCATGTCCCACCCTGGGACAAAGTAAAAAAGTTAAAAAAGTAAAAATAAAAATTGTTTAAAAAAATCAAAAAAAAAAAAATATTCCCCAATAAATTCATTTTTTTCCTGTAAATAAAAAAACAAAAACAATAAAAGTACACATATTTGGTATCGCCACGTCCGTAACGACCCCCCCTATAAAATTGTCCCACTAGTGAACCCCTTAAAAAACAAAGCAAAAAATCAATGCTTTATCATCATACCGCCGAACAAAAAGTGGAATAACACGCGATCAAAAGGACGGATATAAATAAACATGGTACCGCTGAAAACGTCATCTTGTCCCGCAAAAAAAGAGCTGCCATACAGCATCATCAGCGAAAAAATAAAAAAGTTATAGCTCGCAGAATAAAGCGATGCAAAAATAATTATTTTTTATATAAAATTGGTTTTATTCTATAAAAGCGCCAAAACATAAAAAAATGATATAAATGAGGTATCGCCGTAATCGTACTGACCCGAAGAATAAAACTGCTTTATCAATTTTAGCACACGCGGAACGGTACAAACGCCTCCCCCAAAAGAAATTCATGAATTGCTGATTTTTGTTCATTCTAACCTCCCAAAAATCGAAATAAAAAGCGATTAAAAAATGTCACGTGCTCAAAAATGGTACCAATAAAAACGTCACCTCGTTCCGCAAAAAATAAGACCTCACATGACTCTATGGGCCAAAATATGCAAAAATTATAGCTCTCAAAATGTGGTGATGCAAAAACTATTTTTTGCAATAAAAAGCGTCTTTTAGCGTGACAGCTGCCAATCATGAAAACCCGCTATAAATAGTAAATCAAACCCCCCTTTATCACCCCCTTAGTTAGGGAAAAATAATAAAATTTATTTATTTCCATTTTCCTGTTAGGGTTAGGGTTGCGGCTAAAGTTAGGGTTAGAGTTGGCGCTAACGTTAGGATTAGGATTAGGGTTGGGATTACGGTTAGGGGTGTGCTAGGGTTAGGTTTGTGGTTAGGGTTGGGACTAGGGTTAGGGGTGTGTTGGGGTTAGGGTTGGAGTTAGAATTGGGGTTTTTTCGCTGTTTTAGGCACATCAGGGGCTCTCCAAATGTGACATGGCGTCTGATCTCAAATTCCAGCCAATTCTGCGTTGAAAAAGTCAAACGGTGCTCCTTCACTTCTGAGCTCTGCCATGCGCCCAAACAGTAGTTTACTCCCGCATATGGGGTATCAGCGTACTCTGGACCACAAGAGTTATTGTGCAATTTGTCCTATTTCTTCTGTAAGGCCGGGATCACACATGCGACGAAAACGGCCGTTGCTCGCATGTGAAATCCCAGCTCTGGCGCTGGCACTCGGGAGTGGAGTGCGCGGCTGCATGTATTTCTATGTCGCATGTGTGATCCCGGCCTTACCCTTGGGAAAATAAGAAACTGGGGGCGACAAAATCATTTTTTTTAAAAAAAAATGAATTTTTGTTTTTACGACTGTACGTTATAAACTTCTGTGAAGCACTTGGGGCTTCATAGCGCTCACCACACATCTAGATAAGTTCCTTGTGGGGTCTATTTTCCAAAATGGGGTCATTTGTGGGGGTTTCCACTGTTTAGGTGCACCAGGGGATCTCCAAATGCGACATGACACCCCCAGACCATTCCATCAAAGTCTGCAATCCAAAACGTCACTACTTCCCTTTCGAGCCCCGACGTGTTCCCATACAGTAGTTTTCTCCCACATATTGGGTATCAGCGTACTCAGGACAAATTGGACAACAACTTTTGCGGTCCAATTTCTCCTGTTACCCTTGTGAAAATAAAATATTGGGGGCGAAAAAATCATTTTTGTAAAAAAAAAAAAGGATTTTTTATTTTTACGGCTGTACTGTTGTGAATGGGCTTGAGATGAGTTCTGAGCAGAGGCTCCCTCTGGTGGTTACTAGCGGTACTGGACTGTCCAGTGAAGATTGTGAGGATTGGGAATCAGGTGTTACTGACTGGTCTTATATAAGGGAGTCGCCTTCCCATCAGGGTTGCCGGTGATCAATTGTTCTGGTCTCAATCCTTGATTCCTGTTTCCCTTGTAGCCTGCTGTGTCGTGTCTGCATCTCCTGCTTACAGATAAGACATTTTCTTCTTTTTGTTTTTGTGCTTGATTTTTGCATTTTGTCCTGCACTTCTGTGGGGGCCTTTAGGGTCCCCTCCGGGGGCTTTTGCCCTCTCAGTTTGGTTCAGCCACTGATGCTTGTACATTTGCTTTTTCCATTTTTATCAGTGGCTGCTGTTTTGATTTTGTTACACCAGAGAGCTAATTTAGGTGGTAGAGGTCGTGTGATCTCAGGTGTTTTTGAAATTAGTAGAGTTGGTGCTTTTCAGGGTTTTTTGGGATTGCAGTAAGTGCCCTTCCTATCCTTTTCTATTTAGTTAGTTTGGGCCCCAACGTTTGCTCATACTATTTTCTGTCTGTGTCAGTATTTCTTCTTGTCTAACCGCCATTACATGTTTGGGGGCTTTCTATGCTCTTTGGGGATCTGCTCCGGGGCAGATAGCTTTCCTCTTTCTACCTTTAGGTATAGTTAGTTTCTCAGGCTGTGATGAGGCGTCTAGGACCAACGTAGGAACGCTCCACGGCTGCCTCTAGTTGTGGTGGTTAGTAAGGGTACTGCAATCTCATAGATTCCAACTGCTCTGGTGTATTGCCTTTTTTACCTGCACTCCTCAGCTACCGAAACATAATGTAGCGCCCGCGTCCCTGCCTGCTGCCAGACAGGGACGTCGCTCTCCTCACCTGCGCTCAGCGTCCTCAGTGCTCCCAGCCTCCTCTGCGCCTCTGGCATCCTCGGCGTCCTCCTTCCGCCCTGCTGGTCCCGCGCGCTCCTTCCCTGCTGCTGGCCTTAGGGCGCGCGCCCGCACCCTCCCCCGCTCTTAAAGGAGCCGCACGCATTTTCCAAATCAGTCTCCAGCCAATGCTGGTGGACTCCACCCTATATTAAGGGCTTCCTCCTTAATGGAGGTGCCCGAGCAATGTTGTTTCTGTGCAGTCTAACTCTGCTTCAGCCATCAGCTCCTGTTTCCAGTTGCCAGCCTGTTACCTGTCTGTTTGCCTGTCGGCCATCTGACTGCAGCTCTATCCAGAGGTTCGGACATCTTCAGCAGAGATCCCCGGCTGTTGCCTGCTCACCTGGGAGCGACCATCTGCCATCCGACTGCAGCTCTATCCAGAGGTTCGGACATCATCTGCGGAGATCCCCGGCTATTGCAGAGACTCTTGCCTGCTCACCTGGGAGCGATCATCTGCCATCCGACTGCAGCTCTATCTAGAGGTTCGGACATCATCAGCAGAGATCCCCGGCTATTCCAGAGACTCTTGCCTGCTCACTTGGGAGCGATCATCTGCCATCCGACTGCAGCCTACCAGGAGGCTCCACCAGCTCAGGTCGTATATGCCTGTTTGTCTAGAGACTGCCTTGGTCACTTACTGTAAGGTTCTATGTATATATTCCTGAAACTCAGTTTGTTCGTCAGCCATTTTACTTTCTGTCTTGCTGCAGCTATCTTGCCCTCAGTCAAAATGGAGTTTCCAGCTTGCATGTTCCCGCCCTGATTCTCTCCTTTGCTTCTTAAGCAGCCACAGCTGAGCAATCAGTGCTTCAGAATCTAGCCTGCAGTGAACCTGTGACTTGACTCCTGTAAGCCTTGGACCTTGTACTCCAGCTATTCCTACTGAGGAACTCTGAAGCACTTGTGGACTCTGAACCCTGCTCTTTGAAAGACCCACGTTTGCATGGACTTACGGTAACAGAGAAGAAGATCCTGAATCTGTATTGGAGAGTGATTGCTGAGCTTGGATTACTCTGGCCTGCTGTGTCTCCTGTTTCTGTGTCTGCAAACTGTGTGACTATTTCTGCCAACTTGTATGAAGTAATACAGGACTTTTCTATATCAAACCTGTGACTCCTGTGTTTTCATCGCACCCAAGCACAAGACGCTATATGAACTGTACTACATACATTACAAGATTCTGAAGCCAAAACGTTAGTGTCTGCTGGGTCTGGAAGGCTGTGTCTGCTGTACTGTGGATATCAGACGTCCGGTTGTACTTTCTGTGATGACAGTGGTTGTGACTTCTCACAACCATTCCAGGTGAGCAATTCCCTTAAGTTTTTCTTTTGCAGTGTTACCACAGGTAAACACTATTGTTTTTTTTTTTTCCTTTCTTTTCTCTTTTTTGTCTGCTGTAACTCTGGATATCAGATGTCTGGTTGAAACTTTCTGTGATGATAGTGGTTGTGACTTCTCACAACCATTCCAGGTGAGCAGTTCCCTTAATTTTTTTTTCTCTCTGCAGTGTTGCCACAGGTGAACACTATTGTTTTTTTTCTCTCCTCTTCTTCCAGTAATCCTGTCTTAAAAGATCTGGAAAATGGAGGCCCGCATAAAGGAACTTTGCGGAGTGACTGATAATATCCTTGCAGATTTGCAGAATATAAAGACCCGTTTTACAAATCTACAGGACCTCAATAATCACAATTTGCAAGTGGTTGGACAGACTACCCAGGATTTGCGAGCCAGGATTGAGGTTCTAGAGGGGCGAGTCCAGGCTCCTGCCGTAGCCCCGAGTGCTGGGATTCCCAAGTTGCCCCCTTTTCGTTTTGGCGGTGAACGTGAGAAATTCAGGGGATTTATTAATCAATGCAATCTTTTTTTTTCTGCACATGCTTCACAATTTCCCACTGAACGATCTAAGGTGCTTACTATAATTATGTTGCTTACCAACAAGGCTTTAATGTGGGCAAACCCTCTGATTGAGACTGAGGATGATTGTTTGAATCACCTTGATGATTTTATTTCAGCCATGGGGCAGGTGTTTGATGACCCCAATCGAGGTGCAACAGCTGAAGCAGCCATGTTAGCTTTGCGCCAAGGTAAGCACTCGGTAGCTGAATATGCCTTGGATTTCAGGAGATGGGCCCTTGATACCACCTGGGACAGTTCCGCCAAAAAATCTATTTTTCGAAAGGGGTTATCTCCACTGATTAAGGATGAACTTGCTCGTGCCGACCCTCCCACTGCGTTAGGTGACTTTATTAACTACTGCATCCGTATTGATACTCGTCTGACTGAACGCAGGCAAGAGAGATGGTTCGAAAGCAATCGTACTAACCTTTTCCTACCTTCTCTCCAGCTAAGGAACCTTTGAGTAGGATTACACGGGAACCTGAACCTGAACCCATGCAGGTAGACTCTTTACAACGACGGGTTAGTGATGCACGCAAAGGAACATCGTTTTAAGGAGAATCTATGTTTCTATTGTGGTAAGTCAGGGCACTTCATTATAAACTGCCCCAGCCGTTCTCGTAAGACTACTGCAGCACTCATTCATTGTGAGTGTTGCGAGAGGGGATCTGTCAGGTCCGAGCCTCAGGCTCCAGAGAGATCTGCAGCAACAGATCTTGATTTCTCTGACTTAAACTCCGTTACCTCTGAGGACGTTGACTGTGTAAACGCTGCCATTTTTCAAGTTTCCTCAGCGGTGTCCCAGCTGAGTTGTAAGAAAAACAATTCTCATTGCTTTCTTTCCATCAAACTCTGGGTTGACTCAGCTTGGGTGTCTAGCTCTGCTATGATCGACTCAGGGCAAGTGGAAATTTTATGGATGTCTCCTTTGCTCTGAAACAGGGAATACGTTCAGTGAAGAAGGCTACTCCAGTACAGATGGAAACTGTAGATGGCTCCCTGCTGACCTCTGGACCAGTGGATCAGGAAACAGAGCCTTTGAGGGTTCTTATGGGTAAAGATCATCAAGAGAAACTGTCCTTTATGCTTATCTCTTCTCCCCACTTTCCCATTATTCTAGGGCTACCATGGCTGCAGGCTCAGAATCCTACCATTAACTGGGAGACCAAGGAATTACACTTTCCAGAGAAACAGATGAGTCCAAAAGTTTCAGCTTGCTCTGTTCCTAAAGGAATCATGTCAGTCCCTGAACTACCAGCTATATACCAGGACTATGTGGATTTATGTGACAAGAAGAACGCTGACCAGCTTCCTCCTCACCGTCCATATGATTGTCCAATTGAATTATTGCCTGGAGCAGAGATACCTTTCGGTAAGATCTACCCCCTGGCGGGGCCCGAGCTAAAGGCTTTAAAGGATTACATAGATGAAAATCTAGCCAAGGGCTTCATACGCCCCTCTTCATCTCCTGCAGGTGCACCCATCTTCTTTGTAAAGAAGAAAGATGGATCTCTGAGACCATGCGTAGACTATAGGGAACTCAATAAGGTTACTATTAGAAACCGTTATCCATTGCCTTTAATCCCTGAGTTATTGGAGAGAGTGCGACATGCCAAAATTTTTTCTAAACTAGATCTTCGTGGGGCCTATAACTTAGTCCGTATTAGACCTGGGGATGAATGGAAGACTGCATTCAGGTCACGTTATGGACACTTTGAATATCTAGTTATGCCTTTTGGTCTGAGTACCGCCCCAGCCACTTTCCAACACTTGGTGAATGACATCTTCAGGGATCTCCTAGATACATTCGTGGTAATTTATTTGGATGATATTCTAATTTTTTCTAACTCCACAGAGGAACATCATGGACATGTGAGAATGGTCTTGGAACGTCTAAGACAAAATCATCTTTACATCAAACTTGAAAAGTGTGAATTCCATAGGACCGAAATTCAATTTCTGGGGTATGTACTGTCTACACAAGGAATTAGTATGGATGGAAGCAAAACCCAAGCCATCAAGGATTGGCCAAGTCCTAGAAATGTGAAGGAGGTACAGCGCTTCATCGGGTTTGCCAACTTCTATAGACGTTTCATTAGAAATTTCTCTGAGGTAGTGTCACCTATCACTCAACTTACCCAGAAAGAGTCTAGGTTTTCCTGGACTCCCCAAGCCCAGGAAGCATTTTCCCGTCTAAAAGATAAATTTACCACTGCACCTATCCTAGTACATCCCAACCCCGAGCTTGCCTTCATAATAGAGGTGGATGCTTCAGACTGTGCCGTTGGAGCTATACTCTCTCAGAGAACAGGTGAGAAGAATGTCTTGCATCCCTGTGCCTTCTTTTCCCAGCAGTTGTCTTCGGCTGAGAGGAACTACGATGTGGGCAATAGAGAGTTGTTGGCCATTATTGCCGCCTTCAAAGAATGGAGACACCTTCTTCAGGGAGCTGCACAGCAAATAGTCGTCCTGACAGACCATCGTAACCTTGAGTTTATCAGGTCGGCTAAGTGCCTGACTCCTCGCCAGGCTCGCTGGAATCTTTTCTTAAACCAATTTAATTTTATCATCTCTTATAGACCAGGATCGCGCAATGGAAAGGCTGATGCACTCTCTAGGATTTACTCAGCAGAGACACGTCCAATTACTCCTCCTAAGACTATTCTTCCTGACTCTAGATTCCTAGGAGTAATTCATAATCAAGACCTACTTAAGGACATCAAGGAAGCATACCATGCGGATTCCTTTTTGGCACAACCCCCAAGGGACGTAAGTCTTGTCTTTAAGAATGGTGTGTGGATTCAGGGACAACGTCTGTATATTCCTGAAACAGTCAGATTAAGAGTATTGCAACTCATTCACGATTCCAAGATAGCTGGGCATAGAGGAATTCTAAAGACACAGGAATTTCTTTCTCGTTTCTTTTGGTGGCCCACTTGCAGGAAGGATGTTTTGAATTATGTCACTTCATGTGAGGTCTGTGCAAGATGCAAAACACCTCGCTCCTCACCAACTGGTCTGTTACAGCCTCTTCCCACCCCGTCCCGCCCGTGGGGATCCATTTCTATGGACTTCATTGTGGAGTTACCAACCTCTCAGGGGAAGAACACCATTCTAGTGGTGGTTGACCGTCTAACAAAGGCAGCTCATTTTATCCCTTGTGTCGGCTTACCCACTGCAAAACAGACATCAGATTTGATGATTAAAGATGTGTTTCGCTTACATGGAGTACCGGATGAGGTTATTTCGGATCGAGGGGTGCAATTCACTTCTAGGTTTTGGCAAAATTTCTGTGCAGCATTGGACATTAAAGTAAACCTTTCTTCTGCTTTTCATCCCCAGACTAATGGACAGACAGAACGAACCAATCAAACCCTAGAGCAGTATCTCCGCTGCTTTATCTGCCACCTACAGGATGATTGGGTGGATCTACTTCCATTAGCTGAGTTCTCGTATAACAACTCTCAGAGTGCCTCCACTAAACAGTCTCCTTTTACTCTAATCTAGGTTATCATCCTAACATTCTACCACGATTTCCCATAGAAACGCCTTTACCAGCAGTGGCTGAAAGAATCACGTCTTTACAGAAGAATATGGATCTTCTAAAGGAAAATCTGGAATCGGCTCAAGAAAGGTACAAGAAAGCAGCAGATAAATTTTGTAAACCTGCACCAGCTTTCAAGGTAGGAGACTTGGTCTGGCTGTCAACCAGAAATCTTAAGTTAAGGATTCCATCGTCTAAGTTGGGACATAAGTACATTGGACCCTATAAAATCAGTAAAATTATAAGTGCCGTTGCTTGTCGTCTTCTACTGCCCAGAACTATGAGAATCCACCCTGTCTTTCATGTATCCCTACTAAAGGCTGCGACACCCAATACGTTTCCTGGACGTTCCTCTCCTTGCCCTGACCCAGTGCTAGTCGATGGTCAGGAAGAATTTGTGGTGGGAAAGGATTTTAGATTCCAGGTTGTATAGAAATCAGTTACAATATCTGATTAAATGGCAGGGCTACCCAGTGGAGGACAACTCATGGGAACCGGTCAATAACGTTAATGCTCCTCGCTTGCTCCGTCAGTTTCATCAGAGGTACCCACACAAGCCTGGTCTGAGGTCATCCGGAGGTTGTCCTTAAGGGGGGAGTAATGTAAGGTTCTATGTATATATTCCTGAAACTCAGTTTGTTCGTCAGCCATTTTACTTTCTGTCTTGCTGCAGCTATCTTGCCCTCAGTCAAAATGGAGTTTCCAGCTTGCATGTTCCCGCCCTGATTCTCTCCTTTGCTTCTTAAGCAGCCACAGCTGAGCAATCAGTGCTTCAGAATCTAGCCTGCAGTGAACCTGTGACTTGACTCCTGTAAGCCTTGGACCTTGTACTCCAGCTATTCCTACTGAGGAACTCTGAAGCACTTGTGGACTCTGAACCCTGCTCTTTGAAAGACCCACGTTTGCATGGACTTACGGTAACAGAGAAGAAGATCCTGAATCTGTATTGGAGAGTGATTGCTGAGCTTGGATTACTCTGGCCTGCTGTGTCTCCTGTTTCTGTGTCTGCAAACTGTGTGACTATTTCTGCCAACTTGTATGAAGTAATACAGGACTTTTCTATATCAAACCTGTGACTCCTGTGTTTTCATCGCACCCAAGCACAAGACGCTATATGAACTGTACTACATACATTACACTTACCGTGACAAACCTGCCTGTCCAGAGACTGCCCTGGTCACTTGCCGTGACAACCTGCCTGTTCAGAGACTGCCCTGGTCACTTGCCGTGACAACCTGCCTGCCCAGAGACTGCCCTGGTCACTTGCCGTGACAAACCTGCCTGCCCAGAGACTGCCCTGGTCACTTGCCGTGACAACCTGCCTGTCCAGAGACTGCCCTGGTCACTTGCCGTGACAAACCTGCCTGCCCAGAGACTGCCCTGGTCACTTGCCGTGACAACCTGCCTGTCCAGAGACTGCCCTGGTCACTTGCCGTGACAACCTTCCTGTCCAGAGACTGCCCAGGTCACTCGCCGTGACAACCTGCCTGTCCAGAGACTGCCCAGGTCACTTGCCGTGACAACCTGCCTGTCCAGAGACTTCCTTGGTCACTTATTGTGACAACCTGCTTGTCCAGAGACTGCCTGGCTAATTGCCGTGATTCCCTGTCCTATTCCCGGATGCCACCCGCTCTCTTGCAAGTAAATTGTCTTGTATAATAAAGCTTAGTGGTTCCACCAACCAGACCCGTTTCCGTCAGTGGTTCCACCTACCAGACCCGTTACAGTTTGCTCGGGCCATGGAACCCGGTGGCACCCAAACCCCTTCACTTCCGGAACTGTGTCATGAGCTGTCTCGCCAGAGGTCTCAACAGGAGGCTATCTTGGGTCACCTGCGGAACGTCAATTCCCGCTTGGACACTCTGAATCCATCACCAGCAACCACCGCTGGAGCCATGACTCATAATCCGGCAGTCCCGCTGACTCCCAATTCCGTGGTTTCCATTCCCGGTCCCCGACTTTCAGCTCCTCCTAGGTATGGAGGCGACCCTGTTATGGCTCGGGGTTTCATTAACCAGTGCACCCTGCATTTCGAACTCCTGGCACACCAGTTTAATTCTGACCGGGCCAAAATTGCCTTCATCATGTCCCATCTCACCGGAGAGGCTCTGGCTTGGCTTAATCCTCTCTGGGAGAGGAAGATCCTCTGGTGTCAGACCTGCCTGCTTTTCTCTCGGCCTTCCGGAGGGTATTCGACGAACCTGGACGGAAGACCTCCTCTGCATCATCTCTGTTGCGTCTCCGTCAGGGAAGTCTCACCGTTGGTCAATATGCCATACGGTTCCGTACTCTAGCCTCAGAACTGGCTTGGGACAATGAAGCTCTAATTTCGGTCTTCTGGGAGGGTCTGTCCGGCCGTATTAAAGACGAACTTGCCGGTCGGGACATTCCAACCTCGCTTGATGATTTAATAAATCTTGCCAATCGGATTGATCTACGGTTCCAGGAACGAGCCAAAGAGGTCACCCGTGAAAAAAAGTTTCCTCATTTAACCCCTTCCGTTTCTCCCCAGGTGCACACTGCTGAGCCTATGTAGGTCGACCAGACCAAGATGGTCAAAGCCCGTCAGGACTCACGCCGTGCCGAGAAAAGTTGCTTCTACTGCGGCAGTAAGGAGCACTGGATCCGAACCTGTCCGGAGAGGTCGGGAAACGCCTGTGTCTAGGTTCGCTCGGAGAGGTCAATCTAGACAAAAATAAATCCTCTTCATCTCTGCTGCTCTCGGTCTCAATTCTTCTCGGTAAGAACCGTTACTTCGAGATGGCCCAACTTGATTCTGGAGCAGCTGGGAATCTCGTGTCACAGGCTCTAGTAGAGAAGTATCGCATTCCCACCAAACCTCTTGTTGAACCAGTATCTGTTGCTGCTGTGGATGGGGGTCTCCTACCTCGTCCCATCCGACTTATCACCGAAGCCATAACCCTGCAGGTGGGAATGTTGCATTCTGAGAGCATCTCATTTCATGTTCTGCCTGGACTCTCTCATGCTTTCTTACTAGGTCTGCCTTGGCTACAAAAGCATGCACCTGTGCTTGACTGGCAGAATGGAGAGATTCTTCGCTGGGGACAGGACTGTCATAAAACGTGTCTGGTGCCTGTTCATCCCGTCTGTCCTTCTCCTACTCCTGCTAATCTACCAGGACTCCCGATTCCATATTGGTCATTTGCGGATGTCTTCAATAAAAAGGAAGCAGAGACATTACCCCCGCATAGACCATATGATTGCCCGATCGACCTGCTACCCGGTACCACGCCTCCCCGTGGGCGTATTTACCCGTTGTCCGCTGCTGAGACCAGGTCGATGTCCGAATATATCGAGGAGAACTTAGCAAAAGGATTCATCTGGAAATTTACCTCCCCAGCGGGAGCAGGTTTCTTCTTCGTAAAAAAGAAGGACGGATCTCTCCGTCCCTGTATTGACTACAGAGGCCTAAATTTGATCACGGTGAAGAATAAGTACCCTCTTCCGCTCATTCCAGAATTGTTTGATCGTCTTAGAGGGGCTAGAGTCTTCACCAAACTAGATCTTCGTGGAGCATACAACCTGGTTCGTATCCGTCGAGGAGATGAATGGAAGACGGCATTCAACACCCGGGACGGCCACTACGAGTACTTGGTGATGCCCTTTGGTCTCTGTAATGCTCCAGCAGTCTTTCAGGAGTTGGTCAATGACATCTTCCGGGACCTCCTCTACTCCTGCGTTGTGGTGTACCTTGACGACATCTTGGTCTTCTCTCCGGATCTTCAGTCTCACCGGAGGGATGTTCGTCAGGTTCTGCTCAGGCTCAGGCAGAATCACCTCTTCGCCAAATATGAGAAGTGCCTCTTTGAGCAGACATCGCTTCCGTTTCTGGGCTACATCATTTCTCAGACAGGCCTACGAATGGATCCGGAGAAATTGTCTGCCATCGAGAAGTGGCCCCGACCGGAGGGGTTGAAGGCCATTCAGCGGTTCCTGGGATTTGCCAACTATTACCGTCTCTTCATACCGCACTTCTCTTCCAGGACTGCGCCAATCTCCGCGCTCACCCGCAAGGATGCTAACCCCAAACAGTGGACGCCCGAAGCAGAGGAGGCCTTCCTTTCTCTAAAACAGGCCTTCTCTTCCGCTCCAGTGCTGCATCGCCCGGATGGCAACAAGCAGTTCTTCCTGCAGGTGGACGCTTCCTCTGCTGGAGCCGGAGCGGTACTTACCCAAAAAGCTTCATCCGGGAGGATGGTATCCTGCGGTTTCTTCTCCAAACTCTTCTCCTCCTCCGAGCGCAACTACTCCATAGGAGACCGAGAGTTATTGGCCATCAAGTTGGCATTGGAGGAGTGGCGTTACCTACTCGAAGGGGCTCTTCATCCGGTAATCATTTACACGGACCACAAGAATCTGGCATACCTCCAGCATGCCCAGAGACTTAACCCTCGCCAAGCCCGGTGGTCCTTGTTTTTTGCCCGCTTCGATTTTCTTTTGCATTTTCGCCCAGCTGACAAAAACATCAAGGCGGATGCCTTGTCTCGGTCTTTCCTGGTGTCGGATCTCGAGGAGGAACCTAAGCATATCATCGATCCCGCCAGAGTGATGCAGGTGGCTCCCATGAGTTTAAATCGTCTCCCTCCTGGTAAGACGTTCGTATCAGAAACTGATCGGAAGAGAATCCTACATTGGGGTCATTCATCTAAACTCGCTGGCCACGCTGGTCAAAAAAAGACCCTCCAACTCATTACCCGGCATTATTGGTGGCCTACCCTGCACAAAGACGTAATAGACTTTGTTTCTGCCTGTGTTTCCTGTGCCCGCAACAAAGTTCCGAGACACCTGCCTACCGGCCGTCTTCTTCCGCTTCCTGTACCCGCTGCCCCCTGGCAGCATATAGCCATGGACTTCATTACTGATCTTCCCGTCTCTGTTGGTTGTACAGTCATTTGGGTGGTCACTGACCGCTTTTCCAAGATGGCTCACTTCATTCCTCTGCCAGGTCTTCCGTCTGCACCCGAGTTGGCTAAAGACTTTATCCGCCACATCTTCCGTCTTCATGGTCTGCCTCGTCACATTGTGTCGGATCGTGGGGTTCAGTTCACCTCACGTTTCTGGAGAGCCACTTGTAAGTTGCTAGACGTCACCCTGGATTTTTCCTCCGCTTACCACCCACAGTCCAATGGACAAGTTGAACGAATAAATCAGAATTTGACCAGTTATCTTCGACACTTCGTTAATGCCCACCATTCTGACTGGGTGGATCTCCTGCCTTGGGCCGAATTCTCCTACAATAATCATGAGAGCGAATCTTCCACCAAGTCTCCGTTTTTTGTAGTCTTCGGTCAACACCCTCGGATCCCTGTCCCTGTTTCCATCTCTGTGGACAATCCAGCTGCGGAATCTCTGGTTAGAGAATTCTCCTCCATCTGGGAGAGTACCCGGTCCGCACTCATTCAGTCATCCGAGCGCATGAAAAGACATGCTGACAAAAAACGTCTGGATCCTCCTCAATTCCGTCCTGGGGACAAAGTCTGGCTTTCGTCCAAATATGTTCGACTCAAAATTCCGTCCTACAAGTTAGGTCCTCGGTTCATCGGTCCTTTTGAGATCATCAGTCAGATCAACCGGTGTCCTATAAATTGAAACTCCCGGTCAATTTGCGAATTCCTAATTCTTTTCATGTATCTCTCCTCAAACCTGTGGTTCTTAACTCTTTTTTTAAGTCTACAGGTGAACCTCCTGCTCCAGTGTCTGCTGATGATGAATTTGAGGTAGAGAACATTCTGGCCACAAAAAGGGTAGGAAAAAAGACTTATTTTTTGGTGGATTGGAAGGGGTTTGGTCCTGAGGAGAGAACCTGGGAACCTCGGGAGAACATCCATGCCCTTCTCATCCTAGCTAAATTTTTTTCTGGCCTAAAAAGGGGGGGGCCTAGAGGGGGAGTACTGTAGCGCCCGCGTCCCTGCCTGCTGCCAGACAGGGACGTCGCTCTCCTCACCTGCGCTCAGCGTCCTCAGTGCTCCCAGCCTCCTCTGCGCCTCTGGCATCCTCGGCGTCCTCCTTCCGCCCTGCTGGTCCCGCGCGCTCCTTCCCTGCTGCTGGCCTTAGGGCACGCGCCCGCACCCTCCCCCGCTCTTAAAGGAGCCGCGCGCATTTTCCAAATCAGTCTCCAGCCAATGCTGGTGGACTCCACCCTATATTAAGGGCTTCCTCCTTAATGGAGGTGCCCGAGCAATGTTGTTTCTGTGCAGTCTAACTCTGCTTCAGCCATCAGCTCCTGTTTCCAGTTGCCAGCCTGTTACCTGTCTGTTTGCCTGTCGGCCATCTGACTGCAGCTCTATCCAGAGGTTCGGACATCTTCAGCAGAGATCCCCGGCTGTTGCCTGCTCACCTGGGAGCGATCATCTGCCATCCGACTGCAGCTCTATCCAGAGGTTCGGACATCATCAGCAGAGATCCCCGCCTATTCCAGAGACTCTTGCCTGCTCACCTGGGAGCGATCATCTGCCATCCGACTGCAGCCCACCAGCTCAGGTCGTATATGCCTGTTTGTCTAGAGACTGCCTTGGTCACTTACCGTGACAAACCTGCCTGTCCAGAGACTGCCCTGGTCACTTGCCGTGACAACCTGCCTGTTCAGAGACTGCCCTGGTCACTTGCCGTGACAACCTGCCTGCCCAGAGACTGCCCTGGTCACTTGCCGTGACAAACCTGCCTGCCCAGAGACTGCCCTGGTCACTTGCCGTGACAACCTGCCTGTCCAGAGACTGCCCTGGTCACTTGCCGTGACAAACCTGCCTGCCCAGAGACTGCCCTGGTCACTTGCCGTGACAACCTGCCTGTCCAGAGACTGCCCTGGTCACTTGCCGTGACAACCTTCCTGTCCAGAGACTGCCCAGGTCACTCGCCGTGACAACCTGCCTGTCCAGAGACTGCCCAGGTCACTTGCCGTGACAACCTGCCTGTCCAGAGACTTCCTTGGTCACTTATTGTGACAACCTGCCTGTCCAGAGACTGCCTGGCTAATTGCCGTGATTCCCTGTCCTATTCCCGGATGCCACCCGCTCTCTTGCAAGTAAATTGTCTTGTATAATAAAGCTTAGTGGTTCCACCAACCAGACCCGTTTCCGTCAGTGGTTCCACCTACCAGACCCGTTACACATAACAGTATCACCGGCCAAAAAATTGAAAATTGTATGGTACTCACAGAAGGGAAAAAAAATATTGTGAAAGAAAAAAGGTTGTCAGAGTTGTCAGAGATATTTTTTCGGTTTGTTGCATTTTTTTTTCCCTCTGTTTCTCTGGGTGCTGGGGAGGATTTTTTTTTCTCTCAATGGAGTTTGCACAGTTGTCTGGCCGTGTGGATCAGCTTGCCTCTGAAGTTCGGAGTATTGCTACCTATCTTGCTAGGTTGCCTGTTGTGGAACCTAGGATTCCCATGCCAGATTTGTTTTTGGGGATCGAGCCAAGTTTCTGAATTTCAAAAATAATTGTAAATTGTTTTTTGCCTTAAAATCTAAGTCCTCAGGGAACGCAGCGCAGCAGGTTCAAATTATCATCTCTCTCCTGCGCGGCGATCCTCAGGATTGGGCTTTTTCCCTGACACCTGGGGATCCTGTTTTGAGTGATGTTGATGCATTTTTTCAGGCTTTGGGGTTATTGTATGATGAGCCTAATGTCACTGATCAAGCTGAAAAAGCCTTGTTGGCATTTAATCAGGGGCTTGATGACGCTGAGTTATACTGTCAGAGATTCCGTAGGTGGGCAGTCTTGACCAAATGGAATGACGACGCTTTGGCAGCCCTTTTTCGGAAGGGTCTGTCAGACAATGTAAAGGATGTTATGGTGGGATTCCCTGTCCCCTCTGGTCTCAATGATTCTATGTCATTAGCGATTCAAATTGACAGACGTTTGCGTGAGCGGAGAAGTATGCGTGGAATAGTGTTGCCTTGTGAACCTGCTTCTGAATCCATGCAGTGTGATAGAGTGGTGTCTGGGGCACAGAGTCATGAGTTTCGAAAGCGCAATGGGTTATGTTTCTACTGTGGTAATGCCTCTCATGCTATTTCAGTCTGCCCTAAGCGGGGAAGACGTTTTGCACGCTCAGTTGTCTTGGGTAGTGTTCAGACTAAGTTTTTATTAACTGTCACTCTGATATGCTCTCTGTCCTCATTTTCTGCTCAGGCTTTCGTTGATTCTGGAGCAGCTATTAACCTGATGGATTATGATTTTGCTAAACGTTGTGGGTTTCCCTTGATACCCCTACAGAAGTCTATTCCCCTACTGGGGATCGATTCTACCCCTTTGGCTGAGAATAAACCTCAGTTCTCTACTCAGGTGATAATGAGGGTTGAACCTGATCATCAGGAGTGCTGCAAATTTTTGGTTCTGTATAATCTGCATGATATTATCGTACTGGGTTTCCCTTGGTTGCAGTCTCATAATCCTGTTTTGGATTGGAAAACTGTGTCTGTAACCAGTTGGGGCTGCCAATGTGTTAATACCAACACTCCTGTTTTTTCTGCCTCCCCCAGGCTCAGGATGTTCCTGACTTTTTGATTGATTTTTCTGATGTGTTTAGCGAAAGTAAATCTGCATCCTTGCCTCCCCATAGGAGCTATGACTGCGCTATTGAATTAGTGCCTGGTAGTAAATTCCCTAAAGGTCGCCTTTTTAACTTGTCTGTACCTGAACATGACGCTATGCGGTCTTATATCAAGGAGTCATTGGAGAAGGGTCATATCAGACCATCCTCTTCACCCTTAGGTGCCGGTTTTTTCTTTGTGGCCAAAAAGGATGGTTCATTAAGGCCGTGTATTGATTATCGTCTTTTGAACAATATTACTGTGAAATATCAATATCCGTTACCCTTGATTTCTGACCTGTTTTCCAGGGTGAAAAATGCTACTTGGTTTACCAAGCTTGACCTCAGGGGGGCATATAACCTTATTCGCATTAAGCACGGGGATGAATGGAAGACGGCATTTAATACCCCTGAGGGGCATTTTGAGTACCTTGTGATGCCCTTTGGGCTCACTAATGCTCCTTCTGTCTTCCAGTCCTTCATGAATGACATTTTCAGGGATTTTGTGGATACATTTCTGATTGTTTATTTGGATGATATCTTGATTTTTTCCAATGACTGGGACTCTCATGTGAAACATGTTCGAACTGTATTCCAGATTTTGAGAGAGAATGCTCTGTATGTGAAGGGATCAAAGTGTCTTTTTGGCGTACAGAGGATCTCATTTTTGGGATTCATTTTGTCCCCATCTGTTATTGAAATGGACCCGGTCAAGGTTCAGGCCATCTGTGATTGGGTCCAACCTACTTCATTAAAGGCTCTTCAAAGATTTTTGGGTTTTGCCAATTTTTATCGTAAATTTATTGGTAATTTCTCGGTTATTGTTAAACCTTTAACTGATTTGACCAGAAAGGGTTCTGATGTGGTGAATTGGCCTCCTGAGGCAGTCTCTGCATTTCAGGAACTTAAGCAGAGATTCACTTCTGCTCCTGTTCTACGGCAGCCTGATGTTTCTCTACCATTTCAGGTGGAGGTTGATGCCTCTGAAATTGGGGCAGGTGCCGTTTTGTCCCAAAAAGATCCAGAGACCTCTAAAAGTAACCCTTGTGCCTTTTTCTCTCGAAAATTTTCTCCTACTGAACGTAATTATGACGTGGGTAATCGGGAGTTATTGGCCATGAAGTGGGCTTTTGAAGAGTGGAGACATTGGCTGGAGGGAGCCAAACATCAGGTGGTGGTCCTTACGGACCATAAGAATCTGGTTTATCTGGAATCTGCCAAGCGACTTAATCCTAGACAGGCCAGGTGGGCCTTGTTTTTCACGTGTTTTAATTTTGTGGTTTCCTTTCTTCCTGGCACTAAGAATGTTAAGGCGGATGCCCTCTCGAGGAGTTTCCTGGCGGACTCTCCTGAGTTATCTGATCCTTCTGTTATTTTGAAAGAGGGTATAGTTCTTTCCGCCATCTCGCCCAATTTGAGACTGGCTCTGGAGGGGTGTCAGGAGGATAGGCCCGAGCGTTGCCCTGTTGGGAAATTGTTTGTCCCGGACCAGTGGAAAAAGAGTGTGATGTCTGAGATTCATTGTTCCGCGCTGGCCGGTCATCCCGGAATTTTTGGTACCAGAGACTTGGTTAGTCGGTCCTTTTGGTGGCCTACCTTGTCTCGTGATGTCAGGGAATTTGTGCAGTCCTGCGGGACTTGCTCTCGCTCCAAGCCTTGCTCTCGCTCTAGTGGTTTGTTGATGCCATTGCCTGTGCCCAAGAGACCATGGACCCATATCTCTATGGATTTCATTTCCGACCTCCCTGTTTCTCAGAGAATGACCGTCATCTGGGTGATTTGTGATAGGTTTTCCAAGATGATACATCTTGTGCCATTACCTAAGTTGCCTTCCTCCTCTGAATTGGTGCCTTTGTTCCTTCAGCACGTGGTTCATTTACACGGCATTCCTGAGAACATTGTGTCTGACAGAGGAGTCCAGTTTGTTTCAAGATTTTGGAGGATCTTTTGTTCTAAACTTGGTGTTCAATTGTTTTTCTCCTCGGCGTTTCATCCTCAGACCAATGGTCAAACTGAGAGAACAAACCAAACATTGGAGACTTATCTAAGATGCTTTGTGTCTGCTGATCAGGATGACTGGGTCTCTTTTTTGCCTTTGGCTGAGTTTGCTCTTAATAATAGGGCTAGCTCTGCCACTTTGATGTCTCCATTTTTCTGTAATTCTGGGTTTCACCCTCGATTTTGTTCAGGACAGACGGAGGCTTCTGTCTGTCCAGGTGTTGACTCTGTTGTGGAGCGTATGCAACAGATTTGGGACCAGGTAGTGGAGAGGTTGTCCCTCTCTCAGGAGAGGGCCCAGCGGTTTGCTAACTGGCATAGGACTGATGGTCCTCGGTTTAAAGTGGGGGACTTGGTCTGGTTGTCCTCAAAAAATATTCCTATGAGAGTGGCATCTCCTAAATTTAAGCCTAGGTTCATTGGACCTTATAAGATCATGGAGATTCTTAATCCTGTTTCTTTTCGTTTGCTTCTTCCAGGGACATTTAAGATCCATAACGTGTTCCACAAGTCCTTGTTGAAGAGGTTTGTTGAGCCAGTGGTTCCTACTACTGTGCCTCCTGACCCTGTTTTGGTTGAGGGCAATCTGGAGTATGTGGTTGAGAAAATATTGAATTCTCGTTTTTCTAGACGGAAACTCCAGTATTTGGTTAAGTGGAGAGGTTATGGTCAGGAAGACAATTCTTGGGTGTTTGCTTCGGACATCCATGCTAGTAGACTCATCCGTGCGTATCATAGAACTCATCCTGACCGACCTGGTTGCTCAAGTGAGGGTTCGGTGACCCCTCCTCAAGGGGGAGGTACTGTTGTAAATGGACTTGAAATGAGTTCTGAGCAGAGGCTCTCTCTGGTGGTTACAAGCGGTACTGGACTGTCTAGTGAAGATTGTGAGGAGTGGGAATCAGGTGTTACTGACTGGTCTTATATAAGGGAGTCGCCTTCTTATCAGGGTTGCCGGTGATCAATTGTTCTGGTCTCACTCCATGATTCCTGTTTCCCTTGTAGCCTGCTGTGTCGTGTCTGCATCTCCTGCTAACAGATAAGACATTTTCCTCTTTTTGTTTTTGTGTTTTATTTTTGCATTTTGTCCTGCACTTCTGTGGGGGCCTTCAGGGTCCCCTCCGGGGGCTTTTGCCCTCTCAGTTTAGTTCAGCCACTGATGTTTGTACTTTTGCTTTTTCCAGTTTCTTCAGTGGCTGCTGTTTTGATTTTGTTACACCAGAGAACTAATTTAGGTGGTAGAGGTCGTGTGATCTCAGGTGTTTTTGAAATTAGTAGAGTTGGTGCTTTGCAGGGTTTTTTGGGATTGCAGTAAGTATCCTTCCTATCCTTTTCTATTTAGTTAGTTTGGGCCCCAACGTTTGCTCATACTATTTTCTGTCTGTGTCAGTATTTCTTCTTGTCTAACAGCCATTACATGTTTGGGGCTTTCTATGTTCTTTGGGGATCTGCTCCGGGGCAGATAGCTTTCCTATTTCTATCTTTAGGTGTAGTTAGTTTCTCAGGCTGTGACGAGGCGTCTAGGACCAACGTAGGAACGCTCCACGGCTGCCTCTAGTTGTGGTGGTTAGTCAGGGTACTGCAATCTCATAGTAACATAGTTATTAAGGTTGAAGGAAGACTTTAAGTCCATCTAGTTCAACCCATATCCTATCCTAACCTGCCCTAACATGTTGATCCAGAGGAAGGCAAAAAAAAACCAAGTGGCAAACAGTAAGCTTCACATTGGGGAAAAAAATTCCTTCCCGACTCCACATACGGCAATCAGACTAGCTCCCTGGATCAACGCTGTATCTAGGAAACTAGTGAATATAGCCTGTAATATTATACTTTTCAAGAAAGGCATCCAGTCCCTTCTTAAATTTTTGTAAGGAATCACTCATTACAACATTAGACGGCAGAGAGTTCCATAGTCTCACTGTTCTTACAGTAAAGAATCTGCGTCTGTGATTATGGCTAAACCTTCTTCCTCCAGACGTAGAGGATGCCCCCTTGTCCCCGTCACAGATCTAAGAGTAAAAAGATCATTAGAAAGGTCTTTGTACTGTCCCCTCATATATTTATACATTGTAATAAGATCACCCCTAAGCCTTCGTTTTTCCAAACTAAATAACCCCAAGTGTAATAACCTGTCTTGGTATTGCAGACCCCCCAGGTCTCTAATAACCTTGGTCGCTCTTCTCTGCACCCGCTCCAGTTCAGCTATGTCTTTCTTATACACCGGAGACCAGAACTGCACACAGTATTCTAAGTGTGGTCGCACCAGTGACTTGTATAGAGGTAAAATTATGTTCTCCTCATAAGCATCTATGCCTCTTTTAATGCATCCCATTATTTTATTTGCCTTGGCAGCAGCTGCCTGACATTGGCCACTAAATGTGAGTTTGTCGTCCACCCATACACCCAGGTCTTTTTCAGTGACAGTTTTGCCCAGTGTTTTACAATTAAGCACATAATTATACATCTTATTTGTTCTACCCAAGTGCATGACCTTACATTTATCCCCATTAAAGCTCATTTGCCATTTATCAGCCCAAGCTTCTAGTTTACATAAATCCTCCTGTAATATAAAATTATCCTCCTCTGTATTTATTACCCTGCAGAGTTTAGTGTCATCTGCAAATATTGAAATACTACTCTGTATGCCCCTACAAGGTCATTAATAAATATGTTAAAGAGAAGCGGCCCCAATACTGACCCCTGTGGTACCCCACTGCTAACCGTGACCCAGTCCGAGTGTGCTCCATTAATAACCACCCTTTGTTTTCTATCCATGAGCCAGTTCTTAACCCACTTACACATATTTTCCCCTATCCCCATTGTTCTCATTTTATGTATCAACCTTTTGTGTGGCACTGTATCAAAAGCCTTTGAGAAGTCCATGAACACCACGTCCACTGCATTCCCTTGGTCCAGTCCTGAACTTACCCCTTCATAAAAGCTTATCAGATTAGTCTGACAAGAACGGTCCCTCGTAAACCCATGCTGATACTGTGTCATGAGGTTATTCAGCTTCAGATACTCCAATATAGTATCCCTTAAAAAACCCTCCAGGATTTTACCCACAGTAGATGTTAAGCTCACTGGCCTATAATTTCCAGGTTCAGTTTTTGCCCCCTTTTTGAATATTGGCACCACATTTGCTATACGCCAGTCCTGTGGTACAGACCCAGTTATTATGGAATCTTTAAAGATTAAAAATAATGGTCTATCTATAACTGTACTTAATTCCTGCAGTACTCGGGGGTGTATCCCATCCGGGCCCGGGGATTTGTCAACTTTAGTGATTTTTAGACGCCGCCGTACTTCCTGCTGGGTTAAGATTCCAACTGCTCTGGTGTATTGCCTTTTTTACCTGCACTCCTCAGTTACCGAAACACAACATAAACCATTGCGTTTTCGAAACTCATGACGCTGTGCCCCAGAAGCCACTCTATCACACTGCATGGACTCAGAAGCTGGTTCACAAGGCAACACTATTCCACGCATACCTCTACGCTCACACAAACGTCTGTCAATTTGAATCGCTAATGACATAGAATCATTGAGACCAGAGGGAGCAGGGAAACCCACCATAACATCTTTTACATTCTCTGACAGACCCTTCCGAAAAAGGGCTGCCAAAGCATCATCATTCCATTTGGTCAGGGCTGCCCACTTTTGGAATTTCTGACAGTACAACTCAGCGTCCTCAAGCCCCTGATTTAATGCCAACAAGGTTTTTTCAGCTTGATCAGCGACATTAGTTTCATCGTACAATAACCCCAGAGCCAGAAAAAATGCATCAACATTACTCAAAACAGGGTCCTCAGGTGTCAGGGAAAAAGCTCAATCCTGAGGATCGGCACGCAGGAGAGAGATGACAATTTGAACCTGCTGTGCTGCGTTCCCTGAGGACTTAGGTTTTAAGGCAAAAAACAACTTACAGTTATTTTTGAAATTCAGAAATTTAGCTCGATCCCCCAAAATTAAATCTGGCATGGGGATCCTAGGTTCCACAATCGGCAACCTAGCAAGATAGGTAGAAATACTCCGAACTTCAGTGGCAAGCTGATCCACACGGCCAGACAACTGTGCAAACTCCATTGAGAGAGAAAAAAAAAAATCCTCCTCAGCACACAGAGAAATAGAGGGAAATGCAACAAACAGAGAAAAAAAATTTTTTTGACAACTTCCTTTTTTCTTTTTCCTTTTACTATTTTTCCCTTCTGTTGAGTACCATATAATTTTCAGTTTGGCCGGTGATACTGTTATGATTTGGTAACTGAGGAGAGCAAGCAAAAACGGCAATACACCAGAGAGGTTGGAATCTACTGGATTGCAGTACCCTGACTAACCACAACTAAAGGCAGCCGTGGAGCGTACCTACGTTGGTCCTAGACGCCTCGTCACAGCCTGAGAGGTTAACTACACCTAAAGATAGAAAGAGGAAAGCTGTCTGCCCCGGAGCAGATCCCCAAAGAACATAGGAAGCCCCCAAACATGTAATGGCGGTTAGACAAGAGAAAATACAGACACAGACAGAAAATAGTATGAGCAAACATTGGGGCCCAATCTTCCTAGACAGAAAAGGATAGGAAGGACACTTACTGCAATCCCAAAAAACCCTAAAAAGTACCAACTCTACTAATTGCAAAAACACCTGAGATCACACGACCTCTACCACCTAAATTAGTTCTCTGGTGTAACAAAACTAAGCCGCAGCCATTGAAAAACCTGGAAAAGGCAAATGAACAAATAACAGAGGCTCAGACAAACTGATTGGAGCACAAGCCCCCGGAGGGGACCTGGCTGACCTCCACAAAAGTGCAGGAAACAATGCAAAAAGCAAGCACAAAAATAAAAACAGAAAATGTCTTTTCTGAGAGCAGAAGATGCAGGCAAGAATCAGCAAGCTTCCAAGTGAACCAGGAACCACAGTTGAGACAAGAACAATTGATCACCGGCAACCCTGATGGGAGGGAACCTCCCTTATATAGGACCAGTCTGTAACTCCTGATTTCCAATCTTCACTAAATGGTTCAGCACTGTCTGCAACCACCAGAGGGAGCTTCTGCTCAGAACTCATTTCTAACACATTCACTACACTGCCCCCTGCGATGACTCCACCTTCTACAAGGGTCCATTATATGGAGGTTCCCCTAGTCAGTCCAGAGGAGCCTATGCAGTTAGGAGGGACATCACTTCGGGGGAGGGGACCGGCGGTGCGCCACAAGACAGGAAGGTGTTTCTTCTGCGGTAGAAAGGGACATTTTGATGGGAGGTGTCCATCCCGTCCTTTGCAGAGTAAAGGGTCGTCGGAAAACTATTGATCACAGGTTGTGTGGTGGACGGCAATCTGGGAGTAGGTATTTCGTCCCTAGGTTCGTCTCAGTTTCTCGTACTGGCGGAGGTGGTGGTGGGTACGAGAACTGAGAGGATATCTGTTCTTCTGGATAGTGGGGCCGGGGCTAATCTGGTGGATGCTCGGTTTGCCCGGGTTCAAGGTATGCGATTGTCGGGGTCGTATCAACAATTCCACTCGTCCTCCAGTCACTCCGAATTCAATCTATGAGCATGGGTTAACCATTCAAAGAATGAGTCAGACAAAATTTATGGTTCAATCTCAGAGCATGCTCGAAGGGCTACTACCAGGCAGCCGTCTCAGCAACGTTCTGAGTTTATTTCCTCTTACACAAAGTTAAATACATTGTACACAAGAATATGGGCAGTGCATAGGAAGGAAAGGGCTGGGTAAGGGAAAAGGGGATAGCCATATATGTCTATGTCTGGTATTCTGCCATCTGGATTGGTTCCACTGTTCCTTAGATCGTCTTCTAAGTCCTCCCTTCATTGTCATCCTTAAGTTTCATTTTCGCAGAGAATCGAAACTGCTTTTCTTGTATATCATGTGGTTTCTCAGTTCCCCAAAGGTGGGGGCAGACACCAGTGCATTTCTCGGAGACAGGCACTAGCCGGTACTGGCGCTTTCTTAGAATAAGTTTCGATCTGAGTAATACTTGGCAAGGAAAACTTATTGTTTCAAGAACAAAGAACAAAGTAGTGGTAAACACACAAGCATATAAAAATATATATACAGGTCCTTCTCAAAAAATTAGCATATAGTGCTAAATGTAATTATTTTCCATAATGTAATGATTACAATTAAACTTTCATATATTTTAGATTCATTACACACCAACTGAAATTTTTCAGGTCTTTTATTGTTTTAATACTGATGATTTTGGCATACAACTCCTGATAACCCAAAAAACCTGTCTCAAAAAATTAACATATTTCAACCGTCCAATAAAATAAAAGTGTTTTTTAAAAACAAACAAAAAAACCATCAAATAATAATGTTCAGTTATGCACTCAATACTTGGTCGGGAATCCTTTTGCAGAAATGACTGCTTCAATGCGGCGTGGCATGGAGGCAGTCAGCCTGTGACACTGCTGAGGTGTTATGGAGGCCCAGGATGCTTCGATAGCGGCCTTAAGCTCATCCAGAGTGTTGGGTCTTGCGTCTCTCAACTTTCTCTTCACAATATCCCACAGATTCTCTATGGGGTTCAGGTCAGGAGAGTTGGCAGGCCAATTGAGCACAGTAATACCATGGTCAGTAAACCATTTACCAGTGGTTTTGGCACTGTGAGCAGGTGCCAGGTCGTGCTGAAAAATGAAATCTTCATCTCCATAAAGCATTTCAGCCGATGGAAGCATGAAGTGCTCCAAAATCTCCTGATAGCTAGCTGCATTGACCCTGCCCTTGATGAAACACAGTGGACCAACACCAGCAGCTGACATGGCACCCCACACCATCACTGACTGTGGGTACTTGACACTGGACTTCAGGCATTTTGGCATTTCCTTCTCCCCAGTCTTCCTCCAGACTCTGGCACCTTGATTTCCGAATGACATGCAAAATTTGCTTTCATCAGAAAAAAGTACTTGGGACCACTTAGCAACAGTCCAGTGCTGCTTCTCTGTAGCCCAGGTCAGGCGCTTCTGCCGCTGTTTATGGTTCAAAAGTGGCTTTACCTGGAGAATGCGGCACCTGTAGCCCATTTCCTGCACACGCCTATGCACGGTGGCTCTGGATGTTTCTACACCAGACTCAGTCCACTGCTTCCTCAGGTCCCCCAAGGTCTGGAATCGGTCCTTCTCCACAATCTTCCTCAGGGTCCGGTCACCTCTTCTCGTTGTACAGCGTTTTCTGCCACATTGTTTCCTTCCAACAGACTTCCCATTGAGGTGCCTTGATACAGCTATATTTGAACAGCCTATTTGTTGCGAAATTTCTTTCTGGGTCTTACCCTCTTGCTTGAGGGTGTCAATGATGGCCTTCTTGACATCAGTCAGGTCGCCAGTCTTACCCATGATGGGGGTTTTGAGTAATGAACCAGGCAGGGAATTTTTAAAAGCCTCAGGAATCTTTTGCATGTGTTTAGAGTTAATTAGTTGATTCAGAAGATTAGGGTAATAGGTCGTTTAGAGAACCTTTTCTTGATATGCTAATTTTTTGAGACAGGTTTTTTGGGTTATCAGGAGTTGTATGCCAAAATCATCAGTATTAAAACAATATAAGACCTGAAAAATTTCAGTTGGTGTGTAATGAATCTAAAATATATGAAAGTTTAATTGTAATCATTACATTATGGAAAATAATGAAATTTAGCACTATATGCTAATTTTTTGAGAAGGACCTGTATTGTCCCTGACAATCCCCCCTAAACATTACGTTTTCCCTTGACTGCCTTTGAGACTGTCCATGCGTGGGGAGAGGGAAGATGGATTTCTTCACCTAGTCATTTTAGAAGCTATCCCCTTATGGGATGCCCCCAAACAACTAGACCCTACCCCCAAACAACTAGACCCTACTCTGACATACACATGGAGTTCTCCCATCTATCCCTAAACTAAATCTCTCATTTCCATCTGCATCTTGTCATAGGGGGTTTTGTCAGACTTATCCAATGGAGTATATTTCTCCATGTCTCCTTTCTGGGTGTCGTCGTATAACAGGGACACGGTTTCCTGATGTAAGAAAGTTCCTGACACGGGAGCCGCGCTGGTGATGGCCTTTCTATACAGGGGAATTACACAACACAAGACTATTAGTCCCACCACTAGGAGGCCCCCCACCAACAAACAGGCTTGCTGGAGGAATCCCTTCAGTCCTCCTAACCATCCTGAGAAAAAGGAAGTATCTACCCCTGTATTGGATTTCAACTCCTCGGTTAGGCCCGTAATCTTTTTGAGAGCCATTATTGTTTTACCATTAACCCCTGAATTCTGAGGAATATAGGTACAACATTCTTCCCCTATCATCCCACAGACTCCACCTTTTTCAGCAAGAATCATATCTATAGCCAATCTGTTCTGGAGAGTCATCCTTGTGTTGGGCCCCAATTCCTCAACTATGCCCTGAAAGGCATCTCTACTATAATTTACAAATCTCTGTTCCGTATAGTATATATAATTTATCCAATCCACATTTCTATTGATCTGTATCGTTGGGATAAGAGAGAGAAAGCCTGCTGTGATTTGATTCTGGGCCTTGTATTTGTCAGGGACCCCCCTAGGAACACCTATGGAATCTATATACATTTTGGGGTCTTCAGCATAGCCGGTATGTAACTGGTCTAAGCTTCTTCTTTTTCTAGTCGGTTCAGGGGCCGTCTCAGGATCCCAGGGCAAGATTTTGAATTGCATTGCCAATTTCACCAGGGTACACTGACCAGTCCAAGTAGCCGGAAGTCTGGACCTAAGTCGCCCATCCCCACATACCCAATACATTGATGATGGAAGGTTCTATATAGCTGAATGCTGTAATACTAATCGGTGTGCCAAATCTATAAACTTTGAAATATTACTCATCATGCACCATCCACTAAAGCTAAGTGGTGTCTAATGAACCTGTTATCATCACCATCTACACGGCTAAGTCTGTTCCAAGCATCCGTTACTGCAAGGATGCAAGCAAATGTCATTAGTAGCATCATTCCTCTTCTGGAGGCTCTCCAAGGATCTTCTTACAATGCGATGCGTGGATCCAAGTTTCCTTGCCTTGTAGCTTGACTGCGGTACTTTTCGTCAGTAGAACTTGAAAAGGTCCATCAAATCTCGGATCCAGACTCTTTCTCACGTGTCTTTTAATGACTACCTAGTCTCCCGGCTGCAGGCTGTGACTCCCAGGATCCTGGTTCGGATCTGGAAGAGAACTGAAGACATTAAAATGTACTTTCTTGAGTCTTTTATGCAAACCAGGGGAGGAGTCCCGAGGAGATAATTTTCATATTCCCAGTGCCTTCTGGGATAAGTGAAGAGTCTCCGCGAGCTCAAGGAACACTGGATTTTGGCTGTTGCAGCTGAAAGGAGGACATCAGTAAACCAGGGGAGGAGTCCCGAGGAGATAATTTGCATATTCCCAGTGCCTTCTGGGATAAGTGAAGAGTCTCCGCGAGCTCAAGGAACACTGGATTTTGGCTGTTGCAGCTGAAAGGAGGACATCAGTAAACCGCGCGCCTAGCGGCGCCCGAGTTTTGGCTTATATTTCACCGCTTGATTATCTCTTGAACAATAAGAACATGGAAGAGGCTAGGAGCCATGTGGTGAGCTGCATTTCTTGCTACATGTTCATAGACTTACCAGTGGAAAAGCCAAATTTCACATGCCACAAATGCAAGCTTGTGTCCCTGTTGGAGGAAAAGTTGCAAAATCTGGAAGAGAGGTTATCTACATTGAAGACCATTAAGGAAGGTGAAGAGTTCTTAGACAGAGCAGAATTATCTCTTCATGGTACAGAAAGAGAAGAAATTCGAAGTGCAACTGAAGAAACAGAGGAATGGAAGCATGTGACCCAGAGAAGCAGGAGGATCAGGAGGCAGTCAGCACCAATTCTGCTCAGAAACCAGTACCAGGCTCTTACACAGGAGAACGATGAAGAAATACATCAGGATAAGACTTTGCCCACAAACAACCTTGTACGCCCTCAGAGTCCTCCTGAATGGAGAAAGAAAAATGTTGTGAAGAAGAAACGGAGAGTTGTTGTCATGGGGGATTCCCTGTTGAGAGGAACAGAGGCCGCTATCTGCAGACCGGATATAACCTCAAGAGAAATGTGCTGTCTTCCAGGTGCAAAAATTAAAGATGTGTCTGACAGGATATCAGGACTCTTCAGACCTAAAGATGACTACCCATTCCTGCTAATACATGTGGGGACAAATGACACCACAAGAAGTGACCTGGAAACCATCTGCAGTGACTTTGAAAACTTAGGTAAGAAAGTGAAAGAACTGGGAGCGCAGGTGGTCTTCTCCTCCATCCTTCCAGTGGATGGCCATGGAACAAGGAGGTGGAATAAGATTCTGCAGGTGAACAACTGGCTACGTCGATGGTGCCGTCAGCAAGGATTTGGATTTCTGGATCACGGAGTGAATTACGATGGACTACTTGCTAGAGATGGGGTGCACCTTACGAAGACTGGAAAACATGTATTTGGAAGTCGCCTTGCTACACTCATCAGGAGAGCTTTAAACTAGAACAATGTGGGAAGGGAAGCAAAACGCCAGCAAAAGCCATACACCTGACAAATGCTATTGAGAACTCTGCTATTAGAAGTGAAGGGGAAGAACAAAGACAAAAAAATCTACATAATAAAAATATTGAAGAAAGAGAAACCAATCACAAACTAAAGTGTTTCTATACGAATGCACAAAGCATGGGCAACAAACAAGGAGAACTGGAGCTACTAACGCAGGAGAAGAAATATGATGTCATTGGAATCACTGAGACTTGGTGGGACGATACACATGATTGGAATACAAGGCTAGAAGGTTACAACTTATTTGCAAGAAACAGACTTGATAAACGAGGAGGAGGTGTTGCATTGTATGTTAGAAAAGCGTATATCTGCACAGAGATTGAAGCTTCAGAGACTGGGAGTTCTGTGGAAACTGTTTGGGTAAGAATACAAGGACAGAACAATGGAAAGGACACCATTGTAGGCATTTACTACAGGCCGCCTGTGCAAGCTGAAGATATGGATGAACTCTTTATGCATCAAATGGCCAAGTTCTCCAAAAAATATGACATAGTGGTCATGGGAGATTTCAACTATCCAGACATTTGTTGGGAATCTCTCTCAGGCAAAACTAACAGGTCCAGGAAATTCTTATCCTCTCTTGCTGACAACTTTATCTTCCAAAAGGTAATGGAGAAAACAAGGGGATCTGCTACCTTGGATCTAATCCTCATAAACAGGGAGGAAATGGTGGAGGAGGTAAGAGTAGCTGGGACCCTAGGAGGTAGTGACCATGCTATTTTAGAATTTTGGATAACAAGAGGAGGAAGACCTGTGAAGACTCAGACGTCAAGGTTAGATTTCAGAAAGGCAGATTTTAAGGAACTCAGAAAGAGAATTGGAGGGATCCAATGGCTGGATATCCTTAAGGACAAAAATGTCCAGGAAGGATGGAAAATCTTGAAAAATGAGATTCTCAAAGCACAATCATTAACAATTCCGAAAAGAGGGAAGAATGGGAAGCATTTAAGGAAACCAGGATGGATGAACATAGAACTTAAACACATGCTAAAAAGGAAGAAAGAAATGTTTATCAAATGGAAAGAGGGAGGCATATCTAAAGAAGAATATAATGCCGTCTGCAGAACCTGCAGGGCACAAATCAGATTATCTAAAGCTGACAATGAATTAAGGCTTGCAAGTGACGTCAAAAGCAACAAAAAAGGATTTTGGGGATACGTCAAAAGTAAAAGAAAAGTCAAAGATGCTATAGGATTTTTACAGGATGAAAATGATGAAATGGTAAGTCATGATGTTGAGAAGGCTGAACTTTTAAATTCCTATTTTGCATCTGTTTTCTCTCAGAAAGGAAATGTAACATCAACTGATCTTCACTGTCCTATTAAAGGAATAGAAGAATCCAGGATATCTATAAACAGAAAGACAGTGAGGAAACACTTAGCTAACCTAAATGAATTCAAGTCTCCAGGTCCAGATGAATTACACCCCAGGGTACTGAAGGAGATAGCAGAAGAAATTCTTGAACCACTGTCCATAATCTTTGAAAATTCTTGGAGAACAGGAGAAGTCCCAGAAGACTGGAGAAGAGCAAATGTTGTTCCTATCTTCAAAAAGGGGAAGAAGGTGGACCCAGGGAACTACAGGCCGGTGAGTCTGACTTCTATACCAGGAAAGATCTTTGAACAAATTATTAAAGAACATGTATGCAAGTACCTGGATAAGAATGAAGTGATTAAACAGAGTCAGCATGGGTTTGTAACTAATAAGTCATGTCAGACTAACTTAATTTCCTTCTATGACAGAATCACTGACTGGGTGGATCAGGGAAATGCTGTAGATATAGTATATCTTGACTTCAGCAAAGCATTTGACAAAGTATCTCACACAATCCTTATTGAAAAAATGACTAAGTATGGAATGGACAAGGCAACTGTTAGGTGGATTCATAACTGGCTTAGTGATCGGACCCAAAGAGTGGTTGTAAATGGCTGCACATCCAGTTGGAAGAATGTCTCAAGTGGGGTACCACAAGGCTCTGTTTTGGGCCCTGTATTGTTCAACATCTTTATCAATGATTTAGATGAAGGAATTGAGGGTAAACTGATCAAATTTGCTGATGACACAAAGCTAGGAGGGGTAGCTAATACTAGAGGAGAGAGAGAGGATTCAAAAAGATATACATAAACTGGAGCAGTGGGCAGCAACTAACAGAATGGATTTTAACAGGGAAAAATGCAAAGTGCTACATCTGGGCAATAAAAATGAAAAAAGCATATACAAAATGGGAGGAATAGGGCTAAGTAACAGCACATGTGAAAAAGACTTGGGTATACTAATTGATCACAGACTTAACATGAGTCAACAGTGTGATGCAGCAGCAAAAAAGGCAAATGCAATTCTAGGATGTATCAACAGAAGCATACAGTCTAGATCACGTCAGGTCATTATTGCCCTCTACTCCTCTTTGGTCAGACCTCATCTGGAATACTGTGTCCAGTTTTGGGCACCACATTTTAAAAAAGACATCAACAAACTGGAGCAAGTTCAGAGAAGAGCCACCAGAATGGTGACCGGTCTGCAAACCATGTCCTATGAGGAACGGTTGCAGGATTTGGGAATGTTTAGCTTGCAAAAAAGAAGACTGAGAGGAGACTTAATAGCTGTCTACAAATATCTCAAGGGCTGTCACATTGTAGAAGGATCATCTTTATTCTCATTTGCACAAGGAAAGACTAGAAGCAATGGGATGAAACTGAATGGGAGGAGACACAGATTAGATATTAGAAAAAACTTTTTGACAGTTAGGGTGATCAATGAGTGGAACAGGCTGCCACAAGAGGTGGTGAGTTCTCCTTCAATGGAAGTCTTCAAACAGAGGCTGGATAGACATCTGTCTGGGATGATTTAGAGAATCCTGCTTTGAGCAGGGGGTTGGACCAGATGACCCAGGAGGTCCCTTCCAACTCTACTATTCTATGATTCTATGATTCTATGATTCTATGAAATCCCTTACATATGAGCTTAATACATGGTTACTCATTTCCAGTGCTTGGGGAAAGAAACATCCTAAACTAGACACTTTGCCAAATAGTACTTCATACGGAGAAAGTCCAGTTTTTCTATTTGGAGTGTACCTTACTGAGTATAGGGCTAATGGTAAACATTCAGGCCAAGATTTCCCTGTTTCAGTCATGGCCTTTTGAATTTTTTTTTTTTTTTTAACTTCTATGTCCCATTTAGTCTTTCTACTTTTCCACTGCTTTGTGGATGATATGGGGTGTGGAAAGCTTGTTGAATTCCCAGAGCTGTCAAGACTTCATTCATTATTTCACCTGTGAAATGTGTACCTCTGTCACTTTCGATTACCTCTGGTACTCCATACCTGCACACCACCTCCGCAAGCAGCTTCTTTGCGGTTGCCGCAGCTGTAGCCTTGGCAATCGGGAAAGCCTCCGGCCAATCTGAGAATAAATCAAAACACACCAACACGTACTCCCATGACCCTGATTTTGGCAGCTGAATATAATCAATCTGCAGTCTCTGGAAAGGATAGAGGGGCCGAGGGGCGTGTTTTGGATGGTGTCTTGACTACCCTTCCCTGATTATGTGTAGCACATACCATGCATCCCTGGATCAAACCTTCTATACAGGTGGAAAAGCCTGGTGCCACCCAATGCTTCTGCATCACGCTCATTACAGCAGTTTTGGACTGGTGGGTTGGCCCATGTAACAGCTGGGCAACCACAGGGTACAACGCCCTTGGAAGGCATCGACGCATCCCTCTTCCCCATACCCCATTTGCTTCATTCAGACATGCACCTTCTTTTTCCCACTTTTCTACTTCCTCCTGGCGCACCTGAGCCTGCATCTGGATAAGGCATCCTCCGACACAAAGGGATTTTTGGGAGCGCTTACCTGGTGCATCGTTACCCCTTGGAGTGGTCTACTGGCTGCTGTTTTTGCTGCTGCATCGGCCATTGCGTTTCCTTTACTCACCTGATCAGTGCATCTGGTATGTGCTTTAACTTTTATGACAGCTACTTCTTTTGGTAATTGTAATGCATCAATTAACTGCTGGACTGCGTCAGCATTTTTAATGGGATGTCCTGCTGCCGTCAGGAATCCTCTAGATTTTCAAATTGGACCAAAATCATGAGCTATACCGAATGCGTATCTAGAATCTGTGTAGATGTTAACAATTCTACCTTCAGCTATCTTACAGGCCTCGGTCAGAGCCTTAAGTTCAGCCTCCTGGGTCGACTGATGTGGGAGCATTGGTTCTGCTTTGATTACTGCATTCAGGGAGACGATGGCATACCCAGTATGGAAGGTACCTGAGTCATCTTGGTGGCGAGATCCATCTACAAAAGATTCAAAATCAGCATTAAGTCTTTCAGTTTCAAACACTGTGGGTAGGCCTGCTGTTTCCTGTGCCATAAGCTGAACACAATCATGAGGAATCTCTTCTCTTGGATCTTCTTTGTACAATACCGTACCTGACCCCTCCTTTAGATCCGAGAGAGGTAACAATGTGGCAGGATTAAGTGTGGTACATCTCTGCAAAGAAACATTTGGAGGCATTAAAAGTGCACATTGCAATCGAAGGTGACGTGCAGCTGAAAGGTGTGCCGGTTGCACCTGGTTCAGTATGGTGTATACATCATGAGGTGTAAGTACTGTCAGTGGATGATCAAGCACAATGTCTGACGATTTGTGGAGCAATAGTCCTACAGCATGTACCGCCCGTACACAGGACGGGGCACCCCTAGCCACTGCATCTAGTCTTCCACTGAAATAGGCTACTGGCCTTTGATTGTCACCATGTAACTGAGTCAATACTCCAGCCGCGTGTCTCTGCTGTTCATGGAGATACAGGATGAATGGTAGTTCATAGTTGGGGGTTCCTAGCGCTGGAGCTGCCACAATCCTGTTTTTGAGGGAATAAAAACAGTCTATACCTTCAGGAGTTAGTTTAAAAGGCACAATGGTGATACAGTCACAGAGAGACTGCATGAGGATTGACACAGCATGTATCCACTGTCTGCAGTAGAAACCAGTCCAAGAAATGTCCTAAGAGCGGCAACATTAACAGGAATAGGAAAATTCTGTACAGCTTCTTTGCGAGCGCTGGTCAGATGTCGAGCCCCCGGTGTAATGCAATGTCCCAAAAAGATAACTGAAGATTTACAAAATTGCAGTTTATCCTTTGACACTTTACAACCAGCTTGGTACAGAAACAACATGAGTAATATTGTTGCAGTGTGACACTGTTTCCTGGAGGGGGCACAAATCAGTAAGTCATCAACATATTATAAAAATAACATTGGCAAAGTCAATAACTGTGAACCAAGCAGCATCCTGAGATATCTGGAACAAAAGTGTATATATATATTGTACCAGCCAATACATAGAGAGTTAAATCTCGTAGTTGAAGGGGGAAGCTGAAGTTGGAATTTTTACTGTCAAGGCTACTGATAAGGAATCTAGCCACAGAGTAGCTGAAGGTGGGGGCTAGGTTTTAACTAAAACACCCCTTGCTACCAGTTTCTGCAATCTCTCCTGAAATGTCCTGGTCTCCTGCACTCGTGGCACAACTTCTGTCCACCTCCTGGCACACATCTCCCCTCCCTGTTGTTTGCAGGACGAGTATCTACAGCATGTATCCTTGCTCCTCTCTTTGCCTGCGCTAAATCATGTTGTGCCCCTTGTGCTATTCTGGCTAGATCCTCTGCTTTAACTGATCTCCAATCTGGTCTACTTACTTTCACCTTGTCTAGGGGAGTGCTAACCTTCTCTGCCTGTCTATCTTTACATGCTTTTTTCAACACTTCTGTAAACATACCCCCTGCTTCTGCGTCATTGACTTCTGCATTATCAGGTCCGGTCCTACCAACATAACACTTGTATGTCTCATCTATCAGTCTATCGTATCTAGCTTCATCTGCCAATTTTCCTTCTTCTGTGTTACATATTCCTTCCACACTGAAGGCTGGAGTCTATCTGCACTGGGCAGACCCATCATCTTATACAAACTCCTCACATTTTTGACAGCCGTCTTGCCTTCCCGTGACTCGACTATCTCACTTACTCCCACAGCTCCATCCTCTAACTTATGAGGTTTTTCGGACTTGAATAGATGCAACATGACTCAACAGAATGTAATGATCTGTGGCGACTCAGACCACCGCTGCCGTCAGCAGGTCACCACCCGTCAGTGTAGAGAACTCCTCAATACACTGGTAAGACAGAGAGATCCCTCAATCTATCCCTTCCCTAACCACAGATGATGACTTTACAGCTCAGCTCAGCGTAACACTCTAACTTTGACAGCGGGACGTCTCCTTGTAAGACTCCCCCGTATACAACAAAGAGAACACCTCAATTTGTTACTGATTCAATTCACATATGCGTCTTCCACCCCACTAGAGGAAACATCTATACAGAATTTTCACTAACAGTCACGGGAGACAACTATCTAGAAATGAGTACAGCGACCGGAGGAAGTGGTGTTCACACGAGTGCGCGCAGTTATGCAACGTCACTCGGTCTCACGATTGCTGGTTCAGGACGTGGCGCGGGGACGCCCCCAGTCTCACCACTCGACCGGTCACTCACCCAGACCCAGACAGAAAACACGACAGGACCTACAGTGACTGACACACAGGCAAGTGGGACATATAAATATATGCTCACAACTTACCGTGCTCGACGGAGGGTGATCAGTCCTCGAATTCAGTCACCGCGGGTACCACCGGGAAATCTATAAGACGGGTCTGGCAAGTAGCGAGCCGCTGGCCACGCCCCACGTTGGGCGCCAATTGTCGGGGTCGTATCAACAATTCCACTCGTCCTCCAGTCACTCCGAATTCAATCTATGAGCATGGGTTAACCATTCAAAGAATGAGTCAGACAAAGTTTCTGGTTCAATCTCAGAGCATGCTCGAAGGGCTACTACCAGGCAGCCGTCTCAGCAACGTTCTGAGTTTATTTCCTCTTACACAAAGTTAAATACATTGTACACAAGAATATGGGCAGTGCATAGGAAGGAAAGGGATGGGTAAGGGAAAAGGGGATAGCCATATATGTCTATGTCTGGTATTCTGCCATCTGGATTGGTTCCACTGTTCCTTAGATCTTCTTCTAAGTCCTCCCTTCATTGTCATTCTTAAGTTTCATTTTCGCAGAGAATCGAAACTGCTCTAAGGTTCTTTGTACATGTTTCTTGAAACTCAGTTTTTCCGTCGGCCATTTTGCTTTCTGTCTTGCTGCAGCTATCTTTCCCTCAGTCAATATGGAGTTTCCAGCTTTCATGTTCCCGCCCTGATTCTCTCCCTCTTGCTTCTTAAGCAGCCTCAGCTGAGCAATCAGTGCTTCAGAATCAAGCCTGCAGTGAGCCTGTGACCTGACTCCTGGAAACCTTAGACTTTGTACTCCAGCTATTTCCTACTGAGGAACTTTGGAACACTTGTGGACTCTGGAAACCTGCTATTTGATAAATCCACGTTTGCATGGAATTACGGTAACAGAGAAGAGATCCTGAACCTGTTGTGGAGAGTTATTGCTGAGCTTAAGTTACTCTGGCCTGCTATGTCTCCTGCTTCTGTACCTGCAAACTGTGTGACCCTTTTTGCCACTTGTATGAAGTAATACAAGTCCTTCTATATCAAACCTGTGTCTCATGTGTTTTCCTCGCACCCAAGCACAAGACGCTATATGAACTGTACACCATACATTACAAGATTCTGAAGCCAAACGTTAGTGTCTGCTGGGTCTGGGAAGGCTGTGTCTGCTGTGACTGTGGATATCAGATGTCCGGTTATACTTTCTGTGATGACAGTGGTTGTGACTTCTCACAACCATTCCAGGTGAGCACATTCCCTTAATTTTACTCTGCAGTGTTACCACAGGTAAACACTATTGTTTTTTTTGTTTTGTTTTTTTTTCTCTTCTCCTTCCAGTACTCCTGTCTTAAAAGATCTGGAAGATGGAGGCTCGCATAAAGGAGCTTTGTGGAGTGACTGATACAATCCTTGCAGATATACAGACTATAAAGACCCGTTTTGCAAACCTACAGGACCTCACTAATCACAATTTGCAAGTGTTTGGACAAACTACCCAGGATTTACGAGCCAGGATTGAGGTTCTAGAGGAACGAGTCCAGGCTCCTGCCATAACCCCGAGTTCTGGGATTCCCAAGTTACCCCTTTTTCATTTTGGCGGTGAACGTGAGAAATTCAGGGGATTTATTAACCAATGCAGTCTTTTTTTTTCTGCACATGCTTCACAATTTCCCACTGAACGATCTAAAGTGCTTACTATAATCATGTTGCTTACCAACAAGGCTTTGATGTGGGCAAACCCTCTGATTGAGACTGAGGATGAATGTTTGGATCATCTTGATGCTTTCATTTCAGCCATGGGGCAGGTGTTTGATGACCCCAATCGAGGTGCAAAAGCTGAAGCAGCCATGTTAACTTTGCGCCAAGGTAAGCGCTCAGTAGCCGAATATGCCTTGGATTTCAGGAGATGGGCCCTCGATACCACTTGGGACAGTTCCGCCAATAAATCTATTTTTCGAAAAGGGTTGTCTCCACTGATTAAGGATGAACTTGCTCGTGCCGACCCTCCCACTGCGTTAGGTGACTTTATTAACTACTGCATCCGTATTGATGCTCGTCTGACTGAACGCAGGCAAGAGAGATGGTTCGAAAGTAATCGCACTAACCTTTTCCTACCTTCCTCCCCAGCTAAGGAACCTTTGAGTAGGATCACACGGGAACCTGAACCTGAACCCATGCAGGTGGACTCTTTACAAAGATGGGTTAGTGATGCACGCAAAGAACATCGTTTAAAGGAAAATCTATGTTTCTACTGTGGTAAGTCAGGGCACTTCATTATAAACTGCCCCAGCCGTTCTCGTAAGACTACTGCAGCAGTCATTCACTGTGAGTGTTGCGAGAGGAGATCTGTCAGGTCCGAGCCTCAGGCTCCAGAGAGATCTGCAGCAACAGATATTGATTTCCCTGACTTAAACTCTGTCACTTCTGAGGACGATGACTGTGTAAACGCTGCAATTTTTCAAGTTTCCTCAGCGGTGTCCCAGCTGAGTTGTAAGAAAAACAATTCTCATTGCTTCCTTTCCATCAAACTCTGGGTTGACTCAGTCTGGGTGTCTAGCTCTGCTATGATCGACTCAGGGGCAAGTGGAAATTTTATGGATATCTCCTTTGCTCTGAAACGGGGGATACGTTCAGTGAAGAAGACTACTCCAGTACAGATGGAGACTGTGGATGGCTCCCTGCTGACCTCTGGACCAGTGGATCAGGAAACGGAGCCTTTGAGGGTCCTTATGGGTAAAGATCATCAAGAGAAACTGTCCTTTATGCTTATCTCTTCTCCCCACTTTCCCATTATTCTAGGGCTACCATGGCTGCAGGCTCAGAACCCTACCATTAACTGGGAGACCAAGGAATTACACTTTCCAGAGAAACAGATGAGTCCAGAAGTTTCAGCTTGCTCTGTTCCTAAAGGAACCATGTCAGTCCCTGAACTACCAGCTGTATACCAGGACTATGTGGATTTATGTGACAAGAAGAACGCTGACCAGCTTCCCCCTCACCGTCCATATGATTGTCCAATTGAATTATTGCCTGGAGCAGAGATACCTTTTGGTAAGATCTACCCCCTGGCGGGGCCCGAGCTAAAGGCTTTAAAGGATTACATAGACGAAAATCTAGCCAAGGGCTTCATACGCCCCTCTTCATCTCCTGCAGGTGGACCCATCTTCTTTGTGAAGAAGAAAGATGGATCTCTGAGACCCTGCGTAGACTATAGGGAACTCAATAAGGTTACTATTAGAAACCGTTATCCATTGCCTTTAATCCCTGAGTTATTGGAGAGAGTGCGGCATGCCAAAATTTTCTCTAAACTGGATCTCCGTGGGGCCTATAACTTGGTCCGTATTAGACCTGGGGATGAATGGAAGACTGCATTCAGGTCACGCTATGGACACTTTGAATATCTGGTTATGCCTTTTGTTCTGAGTACCGCCCCAGCCACTTTCCAACACTTGGTGAATGACATCTTCAGGGATCTCCTAGATACATTCGTGGTGATTTATCTGGATGATATTCTAATTTTTTCTAACTCCACAGAGGAACATCATGGACATGTGAGAATGGTCTTAGAATGTCTAAGACAAAACCATCTTTACATCAAACTTGAAAAGTGTGAATTCCATAGGACCGAAATTCAATTTCTGGGGTATGTACTGTCTACACAAGGGATAAGTATGGATGGAAGCAAGACCCAAGCCATCAAGGATTGGCCAATTCCTAGAAATGTGAAGGAGGTGCAGCGCTTCATCGGGTTTGCCAACGTCTATAGACGTTTCATTAGGAATTTCTCTGAGGTAGTGTCACCTATCACCCAACTTACCCGGAAAGAGTCTAGGTTCTCCTGGACCCCCCAAGCCCAGGAAGCATTTTCCCGTCTAAAGGATAAATTTACCACCGCACCTATCTTAGTACATCCCAACCCCGAACTTGCCTTCATAATAGAGGTGGATGCTTCAGACTGTGCCGTTGGAGCTATACTCTCTCAGAGAACAGGTGAGAAGAATGTCTTGCATCCCTGTGCCTTCTTTTCCCAGCAGCTGTCTTCGGCTGAGAGGAACTACAATGTGGGCAATAGAGAGTTGTTGGCCATTATTGCCGCGTTCAAAGAATGGAGACACCTTCTTCAGGGAGCTGCACAGCAAATAGTCGTCCTGACAGACCATCGTAACCTTGAATTTATCAGGTCGGCTAAGTGCCTGACTCCTCGCCAGGCTCGCTGGAATCTTTTCCTAAACCAATTTAATTTTGTAATTTCTTATAGGCCAGGATCGCGCAATGGAAAGACTGATGCACTCTCTAGGATTCATTCAGCAGAGACCCGTCCACTTACTCCTCCTAAGACTATTCTTCCTGACTCTAGATTCCTGGGAGTGATTCATAATCAAGACCTACTTAAGGACATCAAGGAAGCATACCATGCGGATTCCTTTTTGGCACAACCCCCAAGGGACGTAAGTCTTGTCTTTAAAAATGGTGTGTGGATTCAGGGACAACGTCTGTATATACCTGAAACAGTCAGATTGAGAGTATTGCAACTCATCCACGATTCCAAGATAGCTGGGCATAGAGGAATTCTAAAGACACAGGAATTTCTTTCTCGTTTCTTTTGGTGGCCCTCTTACAGGAAAGATGTTTTAAACTATGTCACTTCATGTGAAGTCTGTGCAAGATGCAAAACACCTCGCTCCTCACCAACTGGTCTGTTGCAACCCCTTCCCACCCCGTCCCGCCCGTGGGGATCCATTTCTATGGACTTCATTGTGGAGTTACCAACCTCTCAAGGGAAGAACACCATTCTAGTGGTGGTTGATCGTTTAACAAAGGCAGCTCATTTTATCCCTTGTGTCGGCTTACCCACTGCAAAACAGACATCAGATTTGATGATTAAGAATGTGTTTCGGTTACATGGAGTACCGGATGAGGTCATTTCGGATCGAGGGGTGCAATTCACTTCAAGGTTTTGGCAAAATTTCTGTGCCGCATTGGACATTAAAGTAAACCTTTCTTCTGCTTTTCATCCCCAGACTAATGGACAGACAGAACGAACCAATCAGACCCTGGAGCAGTATCTCCGCTGCTTTATCTGCCACCTACAGGATGATTGGGTGGATCTACTTCCACTGGCTGAGTTCTCTTATAACAACTCTCAGAGCGCCTCCACTAAGCAGTCTCCTTTTTACTCCAATTTAGGTTATCATCCTAACATTCTTCCTCGATTTCCCATAGAAACGCCCTGGCCAGCAGTGGCTGAAAGAATCACGTCTTTACAAAAGAATATGGATCTTCTAAAGGAAAATCTGGAATTGGCTCAGGAAAGGTACAAGAAAGCAGCAGATAAATTTTGTAAACCTGCACCAGCTTTCAAGGTAGGAGACTTGGTCTGGCTGTCAACCAGAAATCTTAAGTTAAGGATTCCATCGTCTAAGTTGGGACATAAGTACATTGGACCCTATAAAATCAGTAAAATTATAAGTGCCGTTGCTTGTCGTCTTCAACTGCCCAGAACTATGAGAATCCACCCTGTCTTTCATGTATCCCTACTAAAGGCTGCAACACCCAATACGTTTCCTGGACGTTCTTCTCCTTGCCCTGACCCAGTGCTAGTCGATGGTCAGGAAGAATTTGTGGTGGAAAGGATTCTAGATTACAGGTTGTACAGAAATCAGTTACAATATTTGATTAAATGGCAGGGCTACCCAGTGGAGGACAACTCATGGGAACCAGTCAATAACGTTAATGCTCCTCGCTTGCTCCGCCAGTTTCATCAGAGGTACCCAGACAAGCCTGGTCTGAGGTCATCCGGAGGTTGTCCCTAAGGGGGGAGTAATGTAAGGTTCTTTGTACATGTTTCTTGAAACTCAGTTTTTCCGTCGGCCATTTTGCTTTCTGTCTTGCTGCAGCTATCTTTCCCTCAGTCAATATGGAGTTTCCAGCTTTCATGTTCCCGCCCTGATTCTCTCCCTCTTGCTTCTTAAGCAGCCTCAGCTGAGCAATCAGTGCTTCAGAATCAAGCCTGCAGTGAGCCTGTGACCTGACTCCTGGAAACCTTAGACTTTGTACTCCAGCTATTTCCTACTGAGGAACTTTGGAACACTTGTGGACTCTGGAAACCTGCTATTTGATAAATCCACGTTTGCATGGAATTACGGTAACAGAGAAGAGATCCTGAACCTGTTGTGGAGAGTTATTGCTGAGCTTAAGTTACTCTGGCCTGCTGTGTCTCCTGCTTCTGTACCTGCAAACTGTGTGACCCTTTTTGCCACTTGTATGAAGTAATACAAGTCCTTCTGTATCAAACCTGTGTCTCATGTGTTTTCCTCGCACCCAAGCACAAGACGCTATATGAACTGTACACCATACATTACAACTGCTTTTCTTGTATATCATGTGGTTTCTCAGTTCCCCAAAGGTGGGGGCAGACACCAGTGCATTTCTCGGAGACAGGCACTAGCCGGTACTGGCGCTTTCTTAGAATAAGTTTCGATCTGAGTAATACTTGGCAAGGAAAACTTATTGTTTCAAGAACAAAGAACAAAGTAGTGGTAAACACACAAGCATATAAAAATATATATATTGTCCCTGACATGATTGAGTGTGTTGGCTAAACCCATCCCCATATTCTCGATCGACGCCAGGCCTCTCGGTCAGGGAAGTTTTTTGCAAGCAGTGCATAACGTAAATCTTCAAGTGGGGGCGATACATAAAGAACTGTTGTCTTGTTACGTGTTGGAGGGTCTTCCCACTCCTATAGTGTTGGGCCTTCCTTGGTTAACTAAGCATAACCCAGTTATTAATTGGCAATCCAGAGAGATAAGCCAATGGAGTGAATTCTGTAATAAAAACTGCATGAATACGGTCATCGGTGCGGTCGCTCCTAGAGTCTTACCTCCATTTCTGGCGGATTTTGAGGATGTATTCTCGGAAAAAGGGTGTCAGGAACTACCTCCTCATCGCGTGTATGACTGTTCTGTAAAACTGCTCCCTGGGCCAAGTTACCTAAATCTAGGTTGTATAACCTATCTGGTCCTGAGAGGCAGGCCATGAAGGATTATATTTCAGAGAGTTTGGCTAAGGGGCATATTAGACCTTCATCTTCTCCGGTGGCCGCGGGGTTCTTCTTTGTGAAGAAGAAAGATGGAGGCCTACGCCCTTGCCTGGATTTCCGTGAACTTAATCGGATTACGGTCCGAGATCCGTATCCGCTCCCACTTATCCCCGATCTCTTCAATCAGATCGTGGGCGCCAAATGGTTCTCTAAGTTGGATCTCAGGGGGGCGTACAATCTGATTAGGATGAAGGAGGGGGATGAGTGGAAGACGGCGTTTAACACATCCGGAGGGGCATTATGAGAACCTTGTCATGCCATTCGGGCTGACTAATGCTCCGGCGGTGTTCCAACACTTTGTTAATGACATTTTTCGCCGCCTGGTGGGACAGTTTGTGGTCATATATCTGGATGATATCTTAATTTACTCGCCAGATCTTGTGTCTCATCAGGAGCATGTTAGGCAGGTGTTACAGATCTTGCGGGATAATAAACTGTACGCCAAATGGGAAAAGTGTGTGTTCGCCGTACAGGAACTCCAGTTTTTAGGCTTCCTGGTGTCAGCATCCGGTTTTCGTATGGACCCTGGGAAAGTGCGGGCAGTTCTTGAGTGGGATCTGCCAGAGAATCTTAAGGCACTACATCGTTTCCTGGGGTTTGCTAATTATTACCGGAAATTCATTCGTAATCCATGGTTAAACCTCTCACAGACATGACAAAAAAAGGGACGGATTTTTCTAGGTGGTCTGACAAGGCTTGTCAAGCGTTCTCCTCCTTGAAAAAATGTTTTGCCTCGGCACCCATACTCATTCAACCTGATGCATCACAGCCGTTCATTGTAGAGGTAGACGCTTCTCAGGTAGGGGTGGGAGCAGTATTATCACAAGGTTCGTCCCCTGGTAAATGGCATCCGTGCGCTTTTTTCTCTAAAAAATTGTCGTCCGCTGAGAGGAATTACGATGTCGGCAATAGGGAACTCTTGGCCATTAAGTTAGCTTTTGAGGAGTGGTGCCATTTTTTGGAGGGGGCAGTCCATCCGGTCACCGTCATCACGATCACAAGAACCTGCTATATCTTGAGTCCGCAAAACGTCTGAATCCCAGACAAGCTAGGTGGTCGTTGTTTTTTACCAGGTTTAATTTTGTCGTCACATATCGTCCGGGGTCAAAAAATGTAAAGGCGGATGCCTTATCTCGTAGTTTCCCTGGGGCCGGGAATACGGATGACCCGGTTCCTATCCTTCAGGAGGGGGTGGTGGTGTCGACAGTATGCTCTGAGCTTGAGGAGGAGGTATTGGAGGCTCAGGGGGACGCCCCTGTTGGACCTCCAGGGAGACTGTTTGTTCCAAATCAGTTGCGACAAAAGGTGATCGAGGCACACCATAACTCAGCTTTGGCAGGACACCCAGGGAGTAAAGCAACTGTGGATCTCCTCTCGCGTCGGTTTTGGTGGCCTAACTTACATAGGGAGGTGGTAACTTTTGTTGCGTCCTGTGGGGTTTGTGCGCGCTCTAAGACCCCACATACCCGTCCGTCTGGGGCCCTCTTACCTTTGAAGATCCCGGAGCGTCCTTGGACTCATCTGTCTATGGACTTTATTACGGACCTACAGCCGTCTTCGGGTAAAACGGTCATACTCGTTGTAGTGGACAGGTTCAGCAAGATGGCACATTTTATCTCTCATCCTGCTCTTCCTAATGCTAAAACTCTTGCGCAGGTGTTCATTGGGGAGATTGTGAGGCTTCACGGGGTACCCTCCGATGTGGTGTCGGATCGGGGGTCTCAGTTTGTGTCCAAATTCTGGAAGGCATTTTGTACACGGCGGGGGATGCATTTATCGTTTTCATCGGCTTTTCATCCTCAGACCAATGGTCAGACGGAACGTCTGAACCAGAGCTTGGAGACATATCTCCGGTGTTTTGTGTCAGAGAACCAGGAGGACTGGGCTTCTTTCTTGCCTCTGGCGGAGTTTGCTCTTAATAATAGGCGGAGCGAGTCCACTGGTAAGTCCCCGTTTTTTGGGGTATATGGTTTTCACCCCCAGTTTTGTACTTTCAGTAGGGGGGGTTTTGGGGGTTCCTGAGGAGGAACGATTTTCGTCATCACTCGCTTCAGTGTGGAGAGGGGTCCTGAGTAATCTGAGTACTATGGGGTACCGATACAAGCGTATGGCTGATAGGAGGAGAGTGTCTGGTCCGGACCTAAGTGAGAACGATCGGGTATGGTTGTCTACCAATAATATAAAACTTAAGGTTCCCTCCTGGAAACTGGGTCCCAGGTTCATCGGGCCGTACAGGATCAGTGCTATAATTAATCCGGTGGCATTCCGTCTTGACCTCCCCCCTACGTTTAAAATTCACAACGTGTTCCACAGATCTTTGCTTAAGAGATATGTGGCGCCGGTGATACCGTCACCTTTGCCTCCTCCTCCAGTGGTGGTCAATGTTAACTTGGAGTTTCAGGTATCGAAAGTCGTCGATTCACGTTTTAATCGCCGGTCCCTTCAGTACCTGGTTCATTGGAAGGGGTATGGTCCTGAGGAGAGGATGTGGGTTCCTGCGTTGGATATTAACGCAGACCGATTAATTCGGGCCTTCCACACGACTCACCCGGATAAACCTGGCCCTGAGGGTCCGGTGGCCCTCGTAGAAGGGGGGGTACTGTCACGGGTGTGCCGCCATGAAGATCATCGCGATTGCACAGCCTGACTTCTCGCAGCTGAGTTTTTGGTGCTTGGTGTTTTTCGGCAGTGAGGGAGTTAATTCTCTCTCTCTGTGCTAGACGAGGCCCAGCCTCACCCAGCTGCAGTTAATTCTGCAGTATTGGGACTCCTTCAAATACCTGCCGGTCTGATAGGGTAGTTGTCGGTGAAAGCATTTCATACAGACCATCAGAGCGGATCGTGGTATTGAAGAGTTTGGAGCGAAGTGTACTCGGTGTGGTTTTTTCCCTTCCTCACTTTATCATTTATCTCCTTACCCGATAGTGTTCCCTCTGTTATTGTGGTGTGAGTTTTTGTATGCAAGGTGGTTTTTTGGTTTTCCCCTTGTACTGTCTCGTTTGTCTAGTACTGTGTATAAGCACTTACTACCCTGTCCCCTACTGTTGTGATCGGGGTCCTTCTCAGGACTAGATTACTGAGGTTCAGGGATTCTCAAGAGGTAGGGGTTACGCTGGCGGCCTGGACCTCTGTGCCATTAACAGTACCTCCAGGTAGAGGGATTAGTCAGGTCCCCAGCTTAGGGTCAGCATAGGACCCTGACCTCCTGTACGCAGTGACAGCGTGACACTGGGAAACCTTAGTGTAATACATGTGTTATCCAGGGAAATGGAGGGTTTGCAGTAATTTGATTTTTTGACTAATCGATTGGATAGAAAACTATTTTTTGGGTGCTGATTCGGATTTCATAAATGGAGTTATGAGTTATATAGATTAAAGGCTGAGGGCATCTGATCACCGGCTGCACCCCCCGGGGCAGGGAACAGATAACTGAAGCAGGTTATCTGATGGAAAGCAGACATGGAGTCTGTATACAGATTAAGGAATCGGTAGCTGTCACTTTTAGATAAACATTTGGGGCGAGCAGATGTTTCCCTGTAGGCCTCCATTGGAACATAAGTAATAAAAGCTGGGGCTTTGATCTTGCGCAGCTGTAATTGAAGCAGGTTATCTGATGGAAAACACTGGAGATTAGTTAGGGTTAGGGCGCACCACAAATAAACAAGAATTTGAGTAAACCCAATGCCTATATAAAGGAGGTGCTACATCATGTAGAATGAAGGTATGGTAGAAAAAGGAGAAAAAAGCTACATGTAATCATGCGCACACTCACAAAGGTGATGAAATAAAAAATACAATTTTATTAGACACCAAACAAAAACAAGCACAAGAATAATAAAAATTAATAAATTAATTTGTATTACCATTCTAGTTTTACATAATCCATGGATATATTCATGATCGGGGAGCATAGTCTCATCTGTGGGTAAAATTTCAAAAATTTTGGTGGCTGGAAACCCACAGGAACAAAATATCTCCCTGAATTATGGATAGATAATTTTCATGTGTGGTATGTATAGACGACGGCCATATTGTTTCTCTAGAATGTTCCTGGGGAAAAATATCACCCACGGCAGAAGTGAGGGCTAAAACTGGGGGAGTGAGGAGTCTGTCTGATGAGACCTTTATAACACCTTTTCTAACGTATACCCAGGTCAAATCCAGAAGAATCACATGCGTATGATCGTTCAGTACCACAATCTTTTGGTGGCATCTTCCCCGCAAAGAAATCTCATGGTTCAGTCATGGAAGGTCTATTAATTCTTTTATTTGACTTTTTGCTTTATGTATGCCTTTTAGTTATTGATCGATTTGTAACTGTTTTAAGCACTATGCTACTTTTGTCTATTAAATCGACCATTTAATAGGTTTGTTTTTTGTTGCTTGAACCACCCACGATCTCAAGGTGAGAAAATAGCTAGGTTGTGTTCCTCCGGTTCCATTAACACAGTACATTTCAAACTTTTGCTATCGTTTGCCTCGGACAATCCCTACGCTTTTTTCCTCCTGGCAGCCACAGGGGTTTCCTGTCTGGCACTACAGCACTCCCGAGATCCATTACGTTTCACCATCCAGCTTACTTTGTCTGGTAGGGATTAAGGCACACTTCCCAGTGCCTAATTCAGCAGGAAATTTGATACGACCTCATGCTGCCAAAACCATATATACTTTACATGCCTCCAGCCCACTGCAGCTTGAACCTCAACTTGACACAAATCTCCCACTTTCCCTTATCTAACTGGACCAGGAAGTGATTCCCATTTTTGCATAGGCAGCATAGTAGTCCCCAATAGGCAGCATAATTCCCCAATAGGCAGCATAGTCCCCAATAGGTAGCATAATCCCCAATAGGCAGCATAGTAGTCCCCAATAGGCAGCATAAGCCCCCATAGGCAGCATAGTAGTCCCCAATAGGCATCATAGTCCCCTATAGGCAGCATAATCCCCCATAAACAGCATAGTCCCCAATAGGCAGCATAATCCCCCATAGGCAGCATAGTCCCCCATAGGCAGCATAATCCCCCATAGGCAGCATAGTAGTCCCCATAGGCAGCATAGTAGTCCCCAATAGGCATCATAGTCCCCCATAGGCAGCTTAATCCCCCATAAACAGCATAGTCCCCCATAGGCAGCATAGTAGTCCCCAATAGGCAGCATAATTCCCCATAGGAAGCATAGTCCCCCATAGGCAGCATAATCCCCCATAAGCAGCATAGTCCCTCATAGGCAGCATAATCCCCCATAGGCAGCATAGTAGTCCCCAATAGGTATCATAGTCCCCCATAGGCAGCATAGTAGTCGTCAATAGGCAGCATTATCCACCATAGGCAGCATAGTCCCCCATAGGCAGAATAATCCCCCATAAGCAGCATAGTCCCCCATGGGCAGCATAGTAGTCCCCCATAGGCAGCCTAGTAGTCCCCCATAGGCAGCATAATTCCCCATAGGCAGCATAGTCCCCATGGGCAGCATAGTAGTCCCCATAGGCAGCATAGTAGTCCCCAATAGGCATCATAGTCCCCCATTGGCAGCATAATCCCCCATAAACAGCATAGTCCCCCAAAGGCAGCATAATCCCCCATAAGCAGCATAGTCCCCCATAGGCAGCATAATCCCCCATAGGCAGCATAGTCCCCCAATCGGCAGTATAATCCCCCATAGGCAGCATAGTTGTCCCCCATAGGCAGTGTAGTCCTCAATAGGAAGCATAATCCCCCATAGGCAGCATAATCCCCCATAGGCAGCATAGTCCCCCATAGGCAGCATAATCCCCCATAGGCAGCATAGTCCTCAATAAGCAGCATAGTCCCCCATAGGCAGCATAGTAGTCCCCAATAGGCAGCATAGTCCCCCATAGGCAGCATAATCCCTCATAAGCAGCATAGTCCCTCATAGGCAGCATAATCCCCCATAAGCAGCATTGTCCCCAATAGGCCGGGCCCGGCGTTAAAAAAAAAAAAAAAATTTCAGTACTCACCTATGTCCCCCACAGCTCTGAAGAAGCGCGTGCTCGACTCCGTCTTCTCCTGGCACAGGCGGTGTGATGTCATCAGGGCGCGCAGGCGGTGTGATGACGATCATGTCGTCTGTGCTGGATATGGAAGGCCACAAGGCCTTCCTCACCAATATAGTTCCGCGGCCAGACAGTGTTCAGAGGCGTGCTTACGTTGCACGTTGTACATGACACGCCTCTGAACACTGTCTGAACCCTGGCTGGGTCCAATCCCAGCGTGCAGCCAGGTGCTATAGAAACGCCACGGGTCTCAGCCTGCTCTGCAGGGAGTCCCGCCTGCCCCCTGTCAGCTGTGTGTGGCCTCCTGGCCGTCCGCTCTCCAGTTCTTTCATTGTGCGCCCCTGCCCCACAGTGGGTACACCCATGACTCACACAGCAACATCAGTACCTATAACATTCTATGCATTTTACATTACACGAAAAAAACACAATACAACCACGTTAGTACTCACACTACAATTGGTACACAGCAGTATGTGTCACACCCATTCAGCAGCGTAAAGTGTGACATGGCTGTGTGGACCATCTCTGGGGTGCACTTAGCTCATTGTTGGCCCATTGCGATAGATGAGTGGACGAGTGAGTGAGAAGTGGAGTCCCCCTTTGTGGTCGCATCCAAGGAACATGTGTTATGTTTGAGTGGTGTTCGTGAAAAACTCAGCTTTTATAGTCCGGACCATGGGCTCATTTTTCCAGGATTACTTGGATTGGTCTATTGAACCACTTCACCCCGAAGCCTGTTTTCACCTTCCTGACCAGGCCAATTTTACAATTCTGACCACTGTCACTTTATGTGGTTATAACTCTGGAACGTTTCAACGGATCCCACTGATTCTGAGAATGTTTTCTCGTGACATATTGTACTTTATGACAATGGTAAAAAAAATTTTGATATGACTTACATTTGTGAAAACATTGTAAATTTGGCGAAAATTTGAAAAAATTTGCAATTTTCAAACTTTAAATGTTTATGCCCTTAAAGAGTTATGGCACACAAAATAAATAACATTTCCCACATGCCTACTTTACATCAGCACAATTTTTGAAACATATTTTTTTGTTAGAAAGTTATAAAGGTTAAAAGTTGACCAGCGATTTCTCATTTTTCCAACAAAATTTACAAAACATTTTTTTAGGGACGACATCACATTTGAAGTGACTTCGAGGGGCCTATACGACAGAAAATACCCCAAAGTGACACCATGCTAAAGACTGCACCCCTAGCTGTGCAAAATGACATAAGAGAAGTTTATTAACCCTTCAGTTTCTTCACAGAAATTAATGAAATGTAGATGGAAAAAAAATGAGCATTTAACTTTTTTTCACAAAAATTGTACTTTAGACCCAATTTTTATTTATTTTCACAAAGGTAGTAGTAAAAATGAACCCCAAAATTTGTTGTGCAATTTCTCCTGAGTATGCAGATACCCCATATGTGGGAGGAAACTACTGTTTGGGCACATGACAAGCCTCAGAAAAGTTGGAGTGATGTTTTGGAACCAGATTTTGACGGAATGTTGTGCAAGTGTCATGTTGCGTTTGGAGAGCCCCTGATGTGCCTAAACAGTGGAAATCCCCCACAAGTGCCCCCATTTTGGAAAATAGACCCATCAAGGAATTTACTTAGATGTTTGAGTACCTTGAACCCACAGGTGCTTCACAGAAGTTTATAACGTTGAACCATGAAAATAGAAAAATTATTATTATTAATATTATTATTATACATTTATATAGCGCCATTTATTCCATGGCGCTTTACATATGAAAAGGGAAAAATATAGACAGGTACAATAAACATGTGCTAGACAAGGGACACACAAGTACAGAAGGAGAGAGGACCCTGCCCGCGAGGGCTCACAGTCTGCAGGGATGGGTGAGAATACACTAGGAAAGGGTAGAGCTGTTCGTGCAATGGTTCAGTACACTGAGGATCATTGCAGGTTGTAGGCTTGTCGGAACAGGTGGGTCTTCAGGTTTTTCTTGAAGGTCTCCGTTGTTGGTGAAAGTCTGATGTTTTGCGGCAGGGAGTTCCAGAGTATGAGGGAAGCCCGGGAGAAGTCTTGTATGCGGTTGTGGGAAGAAGAGATGAGGGGGGAGTCGAGAAGTCGATCTTGAGAAGATCGAAGGTTGCATGTAGGTAGGTAGCGGGAGTGTTATGAATGTGTTAGAAATGAGTTCTGAGCAGAAGCTCCCTCTGGTGGTTGCAGACAGTGCTGAACCATTTAGTGAAGATTGGCAATCAGGAGTTACAGACTGGTCTTATATAAGGGAGGTTCCCTCCCATCAAGGTGGCAGGAGATCAATTGTTCTTGTCTAACTGCTGTTGTTCCTGGTTCACTTGGAAGCTTGCTGAATCTTGCCTCTTCTCCTGCTCTCAGATAAGATATTTTCTGCTTTTATTTTTGTGCTTGCTTTTTGCATTGTTTCCTGCACTCTTGTGGAGGTCAGCCAGGTCCCCTCCTGGGGCTTGTGCTCCTCTCAGTTTATCTGTGCCTCTGTTATTTGTTCATTTGCCTTTTCCAGTTTTTTTCCGTGGCTGCGGCTTAGTTTTGTTACACCAGAGAACTAATTTAGGTGGTAGAGGTTGTGTGATCTCAGGTGTTTTTGTAATTAGTAGAGTTGGTACTTTTTAGGGTTTTTTGGGATTGCGGTAAGTGTCCTTCCTATCCTTTTCTGTCTAGGAAGTTTGGGCCCCAACGTTTGCTCATACTATTTTCTGTCTGTGTCTGTATTTCCTCTTGTCTAACCGCCATTACATGTTTGGGGGCTTCCTATGTTCTTTGGGGATCTGCTCCGGGGCAGATAGCTTTCCTATTTCTATCTTTAGGTGTAGTTAGTTTCTCAGGCTGTGACGAGGCGTCTAGGACCAACGTAGGTACGCTCCATGGCTGCCTTTAATTAATTAATTAAATTAAATTAAAAGCAGAAAATATCTTATCTGAGAGCAGGAGAAGAGGCAAGATTCAGCAAGCTTCCAAGTGAACCAGGAACAACAGCAGTTAGACAAGAACAATTGATCACCGGCCACCTTGATGGGAGGGAACCTCCCTTATATAAGACCAGTCTGTAACTCCTGATTGCCAATCTTCACTAAATCGTTCAGCACTGTCTGCAACCACCAGAGGGAGCTTCTGCTCAGAACTCATTTCTAACACATTCACAACACGGGAGACCATGTCACAGATGTATGGAGGAGAAAGGTTGTGGATGGCTTTGTATGTCATGGTTAAGGTTTTGAACTGGAGCCTCTGGGCAATAGGAAGCCAGTGAAGGGCCTGGCATAGGGGGGAGGCTGGGGAATAATGGGGAGACAGGTGGATTAGTCGTGCAGCAGAGTGTAGGATGGACTGGAGTGGTGCCAGAGTGCTAGAGGGGAGGCCAGACAGTAGGAGGTTGCAGTAGTCGAGGCGGGAGATGATAAGGGCGTGCACTAGTGTTTTTGTGGTTTCATGGTTGAGGAATGATCGGGTCCGGGAAATATTTTTGCGTTTGAGGCGGCAGGAGGTGGCGAGGGCTTGGATATGTGGTATGACAGAGAGGGCAGAGTCGATGATCACCCGAAGGCACCGAGCATGTGGGACTGGGGAAAGCGAGCAGCCTTTGACATTGATGGATAGGTCTGGTGGAGGGGTAGAATGAGGTGGGGGAAAGATGATGAATTCTGTTTTGTCCATGTTCAGTTTGAGAAAGCGAGCAGAAAAGAAGGCTGAGATAGCAGACAGACACTGTGGGATTTTGGTCAGTAGGGAGGTGAGGTCAGGTCCAGATAGGTAGATCTGCGTGTCATCGGCGTAGAGGTGATACTGCAAGCCGTGGGATTCTATGAGCTGTCCCAGGCCGAAGGTGTAGATGGAGAAGAGTAGGGGTCCTAGGACTGAGCCTTGAGGAAAACCGACAGACAGGGGACGAGGTGAGGAGGTGGTGTGTGAGAGGGAGACACTAAATGTTCGGTCTGTTAGGTATGATGAGATCCAGGATAGGGCCAAGTCTGTGATGCCAAAAGATGAGAGAATCTGTAGCAGGAGGGAATGGTCCACGGTGTCAAAGGCAGAAGACAGGTCCAGGAGAAAGAGGACATAGTGTCGCTTGCTCTTGGCGGTTAGCAGGTCGTTAGTGACTTTAGCTAGGGCTGTTTCAGTTGAGTGATGCGGTCGAAAACCTGATTGTAACAGGTCAAAGAGGGAACAGGAGGAAAGGTGGGAGGACAGTTCAAGATATACATGCTGTTCCAGTAGTTTTGAGGAGTAGGGGAGAAGAGATATCGGGCGATAGCTAGACGCAGAGGATGGGTCGAGGGAGGGCTTTTTGAGGATCGGTGTGATTGAAGCATGTTTGAAGGATGAAGGAAAGACACCATTTGTAAGTGAAAGGTTGAAGAGGTGTGTGAGAGTAGGGATGAAGACTGTGGCAAAGTTAGGGATGAGGTGGGACGGGAGTGGGTCAAGCGCGCAAGTGGTGAGGTGTGATCTTGACAGGAGAGTGGAGAGCTGATCTTCTGTCATGGTGGTGAAGCTGGTTTTGGAAGAACAGGGCTGAGTGGCTAAGAGGGGCATTGGGGGCTGCGGGCCAAAGCCTTCTCTGATTGCCTCCTTCTTTAAGCAAAAGATTGATACAAAGTCTTCGTCAGAAATGAGAGGAGAGGGAGGAGGTGCTGTGGGAAGGAGTAGAGAATTGAAAGTGTTGAAGAGCTGTTTAGGGTTGTGAGACAAGGAGGATATGAGAGATGCGAAGTAAGTTTGTTTTGCGGCAGAGAGCGTGGACTTGAAGCTGGCAAGGGACTGCTTGTATGCGTTGAAGTGCTCGGTAGAATGGGCTCTCTTCCATCTCCGCTCGGTAGCCCTGGAAGCCCGTCTCAGTTCTTTGGTCAAAAATCACATTTTTCCCACAAAAATGTTCTTTTAGCACCAAATTTTTTATTTTCACTAGGTTAACAGGGGAAAATGGATTCCAAAATTTGTTGTGCAATTTCTCCTGAGTACACCAATACCCCATATGTGTCGAAAAACTACTTTTAGGCACACTGCAAAGCTCAAAAAGGAAGAAGCACCATATTGGAATTTAGATTTAGCTGGAGTGATTTGAGGGTGCATATCAGATTGGGAGAGCCCCTGAAGTGCCAGAATTGCAGAACCCCCCATAAGTGACCCCATCTGACACACCACCATTGTGACACACCACTCAATGAATTGATCTATGGGTGCCGTGATCATATTGACACCACAGGTGTGTCACAAAATTTTGTTACATTGGACAGTGAAGGAAAAAATTAAATTTTTACCAATAAAATGTTTTATTATTGCTTAGCCATACGGTGAGACTCAGGAGGGCCTGAGTGCTATTTTCCTCTTGGAGTGCAGATTTTTCAAGAATGGTTTGCAGACTCCATATACAGAGCCACTAAGTGCTAGAATAGCAGAATCCCCCTCATGTAACCCCATTTTGGTAATTATACCCCTTCTGTAATTTATCTACAGGAATAGTGACAATTTTGACTCCATGGGTATTTTCCAGAAACAAGCAGCAGTGGATGTTGCTTAGTTAAAATTACAAACTACTATTGTAGTGCCCTGTACGTTGCAGTCACCCGTATATGGTAGTGCCCAGCTCATGCTTCTGTAGACACACAACTGTAAATTAGGTGGGCTGTCATTACTACAGAAATGCCAGACATGTGGACGTTAAATGTGGTTTAGGCACACTGCGGTGATCAGAAAGGAGGGGGCATTTGGATTTGGGAGCGCAGAATTTGCTGACTTTCTTTTTGGAGGTGAGGAGCCATATCGGTTTTCCAAAGCCTTTGTGCTACCAGTAACATGGAAGCCACCTATATTTCCATTGACAGGTGATGGACCCGAGTGGGGACTTGCTTTTTTGTGGATTGATTTGAAGCTTTTGTAGGGAACATTTTCCATAACATTTGGGATCACATTTATCCTGCGCTCTATGCTGAGCACTTACATCGGGGTTTACATCTAAAACGCTTAGTGACAGGATTCAGATGAGACCTCCAAGTTATTCACTATAATGCAGCAGCAGTTACTCTGGACTCCATTTGGCGATGTCGTTCTTTTCAGAGGTGCACAAAACTGTGGTTGACTGTGTTTTTATGCATGCTTAAAAAGATAGACAACGCCGAATCATAGGAAACCACACGGCATCCACAGTGACTCCATCTATGTCATCATAGGGAATCTTCCACGAGAGGTTCCATCTGAACTGTGTATTTCAGAGATTTACACGGAAACCCCAGTGTAAGTGCTCAGCATAGAGTGCAGAATAAATATTAGCCAAGCCTTACTGCAATCTTTGGGAGGAAGAATGAACAAATCAACAGAAGGTGAAGAATTGGTTTTATTTATTTTTTTAAACTGTTCATTGTGTGTTTTAAGTGATCAGGCTACTTTATTCTTCGAATAAGTGCTATTACCGTGATACCAAATTTGGAGACACAGGGGTCAGCTAGCCGTAAGCATATCGACCAAGGATCATCCCACCGAACGCCCGCTCTCCTTTGACTGTGGGCATAATACTACTCAGACTACACAGGGTGAAGGTAAAACGGTGTGGCAATACTTTATTGAACCACAAAACAGCCAAATAACATACAAAAAAATCCCAGCAAAATACCCAAGATGGTGTAAAATTACACTCTCACACTTCCGCTGACTCACCGGGATAAGAGCAGCTGTGACTTCAGAGCTTCCAGGGTCCACTACCCCACCTGGGGAATGCACAGGAGGAGGTAGCAACAAGATTAGGAAGCTGACAGTCCACTGAGGTACAAGGCCAAGTCACCGGAGGGTCAGATCCTGGCTTCTCCGAACATCTCCATAGAGCCAGGTGACCGGTGGCTCATATTTGTGGTCTACCTATGATGTCAATTACAGGCCTCTCATCTTTCTAAGTGGGAGAACTTTCACAATTGGTGGCTGACTAAATAGTTTTTTTACCCACTGTAACTCAGTCACTCACTAACCAGAGTTTCTTCTTGCCATTTATACTCTGCATATGTTAAGTAATCTAGCAATGGAGCTGCGGTGGCCTCTGGTCTCTGAGGAAATGCCGGCAGAGACCCCCAACACTGCATAAGGAGCCGCCGGCCGAGCCCCCACGATGCAAAAGGAGCCTCCGGCTGAGCCACCAATGCTCAAGAGCCGCCGCCGCCCCTCCAAGCACAGACAGCCGCACAGAGCAGCGCAAGGAGGTAATGGTACGTCATATACGCCTTCCCTGTGGGACGCCCCCTCACCTCGTCATTGAGACCACTCCTCCGTACCGCCCTATAAGACGATACCCGGCGTATAAGACGACCCCCGACATTCCAGAGGATTTTCTGGGGTTAAAAAGTCATCTTATACGCCGGAAAATACGGTAGCTTAAAGATCTAGTTTTGAGAACACGTGTGCTCCTTAAATCTATATTCATATTTATTGTCCATTAATATGGTTTAATTGTAACACCTGCACATGGAACTGTCAGAGCAGCTACTGGTATACTGGGATTTACAGACACTAAGAAGAGTTTTGCAGCTGCTGTTAAACAGGGACCTTCAGACATTAATGGTTTTTTTCCCTGAGCTGCGGGGGACTACAATTCCCATGGACCCTTGTTTTGGTCAGATGACACAGCTTGGAGGGATAGGAGGGAGGAGGGACTTGGGGGAGGAAGCTGGTGAGGAAGTGAAAGAAAGGGAGAGAGTGGTTTGTTCATGTAAAAGATGGAGCGCTGTGGACTTGTATTCCTCTAAAGAGCGGAGCGTTCCAGTCCCCTCTGATATACCTGCGAATCTGGAGAGAGCGCAGTCCGGTCACCAGGTGAAGCAAGCAACATTAAGGACTCGGAGAGTTCTACCGGCACTCCCACCGTATAAAGGCCTGAATCCTGCCGCCCCCAGTTGGGGTCCAGGGAAAACTACAACCGGTTGAGACGCACCGTGAGTGCCCCTTTTCGAGACTTGTGGTTCAACCAGCCCGTTACAGTGAGTACACTACGCCCCAGACTATTTACCTTCGTGAGCATCTAAGTGCACCAACGGTTATAAATTTGCGTGCCAACATCCGCGGCAACTGGGCCCCAACGTTAGGACTCTGTTAATACAAGAAAAGGGGAACCCTGCTATGTTATATTTGCAGGGTTGGGGAAAGAATTAGGTTGTGATGTGTATATGATTTTTATAGAGCACCGTTATCTGTATTGCATGTTGTTTCTTTAAATACACTTCATTTCTGCTGCATATCCATAAACCAGTTAAACTGTTTTACTCCTGTTTTGGGTGAGTGTGTACTGAGCTATAGGCAGGGGTTTCCCGAATCAGTCCCTGGCAGAAGATAACAGTCCTTCTGCAGTCCTAGAGAGAGCTCCAATCAAGATTCGGGTGGAGGCACTGCGCCCTAAAGAGGTGAGACCCCCCATAACACCCAGCGTACCGTGGTAGCCCTGAAGGGGTGTTACAGTGGAGGCACTGCTGAGATACAGAACTAACACAGGAGTATTTACTATGGAGACTTTAACAGAGCGAGAAGTATATTTGTGGTGTGAAGAGATGGATGTTACAGCTAGACAAAGCTTTGCAGTGAGTGGTGAGCTCTGTGATGCATCTGATGAAGAGATACTGAAAATAGTTAACCGACTCACTGAACTTGCCCACCCTGAAGTGGTCGACCGCAGAAAGGAAAAGGGGGACAGTTACCCATAGCCCTGATCTCAACCGGGCAGATCTTGAGGAAAGATTACTTCCCATCCATGATAGCCGTGTCCCCAGAGTATGGTCGACAATGGAAGATCATTTGGCCTAATGAGTCCGAAGTTGAGACCCGGCAACAGGAATCAACCACTCAGTCTAGGAAGACTAGTATACGTCCGCCCTCTACTCCCCTTAGAACCAGTCCTGAAGAGACAGCGGCCCCTGTTGATGTGCTTATGACCGCTATGGAAAAGTTAGTCAGTCAGTTTGCAAAGATGCAGCCAGAAGGGAACTACCGTCGTTTAAGAACCTTCTCGGGTGCCCTCCCCACCCCTGCTGGAGAAGAAGAATATGATACTTGGAGGGATGTCACTTTACTGTGCTTAGAAGAGTGGCAGTGCACTGATGCCGTGAAGAAGCAAAGAATAGTAGAAAGTTTGAAGGGTACTGCTATGGAAGTGGTGCAGGCTGCTTGGCGGAGCAAGCCACTAGCAACTTATCAAGATTATATGAGTGCTTTAGAAGATGCTTTTGGATCCCCTGAAGATGCTACTGATCTACTCTATAAACTTCGTACCACCTACCAACAACCAGATGAGAAGATGTCCGACTATCTATACCGATTGGATAAGATGGTTCATAGAATAGTATCTAAAGGTGGAGTCAGCCCTAAAGAAGTTGATCAGTGTCGTCTGGACCAAGTACTCCGAGGAGCTCTCACTCATGATCCAATTGCTCAGCGGATGAGGTCTTGTGATAAAGAGAAGATTCCTGGTTCTTTTCATGAGTTGCTTAAGGAAGTTTGCAAGGAAGAGGTTATTTTGGCCGCAAGAGAGAAGACCTCCCCTCGGGTGACTACTGTTGCTTTGAAGCCAGCAGCCGACTGCCGAGAGAGGGAACTGCTGAAAGTCATCGAGAAACAGGGGAGCAGATTACTCAATTGTTAAGTGCTCAGGCCAAGACAATACAGCGGTTACAAAGTGCTGCAGAGGTAGCCGAGAAGCAGACCCTGGCTTCAGGAAGAGAGAATGATGACCTGTGTAGAGTGGAAAGTAGGAAACCAGAAGGGTGCTTTGTCTGTGGGAGTCCAGGCCATATAGCTCGTCAGTGTCCAAAGAGGTGGAGCTCAAAGAACTCTTCACATTCTCCCCACCTCCCTCCGAGGCAGTCGGGAAACGGGAAAGGGGGCCAGTAGAACCCCATACTGAGCCCCCATCAGCAACTAGGACCTACTCTACCTCTCCATTTAATAGTGCTTCATCGAAAACACTGCCTGAAGGGTTAGTGGGACCAGCCCCGCATGTCCCCGCATATATCAATGGTAAATCTTGTTCAGTATTGCTGGATAGCGGATCTCAAGTGTCCATCATTTTTGAAGGATGGTATAAGAGATATTTATCCAATGTGCCTCTGAAACCGCTGTCTGGACTCGTGGTGTGGGGACTGAGTGAACATAGCTATCCCTACCGAGGATACGTGTCCGTGACACTACGATTCCCAGAGACTGTTGTTGGAGTGGATAAAGAGATACCCATTATAGCGCTAATCTGCCCGGAGGCAGAGGCAGATGAGAGACCCACACCTGTCATAGTGGGAACAAATGCCAACATTTTCCGTACGTTAGCTCAGTGGTGTCGTGAAGCTGGGGGAGAAAAGTACTCGCAGACCCTATCCATCCACCCAGTCTGTCTGGAAGCCTATGTGAGGACGGAGGAGGAGAAGAGGGAACTGCAGCCTGAAAGCTTTGACCCTTGTTTTGAAGGAAGTGAGCTGAAAGGAGAAGAGAGGAGGCTAGTCATCGACGGCATGATGATGCGGGGAGCGGCTTTCTCCTTGGGTGAATGGGACATGGGCCTCGCCCAAGGAGTAGAGCATCGCATTCGGTTGAAAGATCAAAAGCCTTTCCGAGAGAGATCCCGAAGATTGGTCCCGGCGGATATCGAAGATGTTAGGCAGCATCTACGCGGTATGTTAGACACAGGAGTCATCATAGAGTCTAGTAGCCCATATGCTTCCCCCATTGTGATTGCTCGAAAAAAAAATGGAGCTATTCGGATGTGTGTGGATTATCGTACTTTGAACAAACGTACGGTTCCTGACCAGTACACTGTGCCCCGAATTGATGAAGCTTTAGATTGCCTGCAAGGGAGCCAATGGTTTTCTGTGTTAGATCTCCGGAGTGGTTACTATCAGATACCCATGTCAAAGGAAGATCAAGAGAAGACCGCTTTTATCTGCCCCATTGGGTTCTTCAAGTTTCAAAGACTGCCTCAAGGACTGACAGGTGCTCCGGCCACTTTTCAGAGATGTATGGACAAAGTAGTAGGGGACATGCACTTACGTGAGGTCTTGGTTTATCTCGATGATCTTATTGTTTTTGGGAAGACTCTGGAAGAACACAACCAGCGGTTGTTCAAGGTGCTGGATCGGTTGAAGGAGGCTGGGTTGAAGTTGTCCCTTGATAAGTGCCGGATTTGCCAGACGACTGTGAAATATGTGGGGCACATAGTCAGCAGAGAAGGAATTTCCACCGACCCCGCCAAAGTGGAGGCTGTGGTAAACTGGCCTAAGCCCACCAAGCTGGGGGAGCTTAGGTCCTTTTTAGGATTCTGTGGATACTACCGAAGATTTGTACCCCAGTACTCTCGGATTGCGAAGCCATTAACTGCTCTTACCCAGGGGTATCCCCCTTCCGGCGGGACAGCCCGCCCCTCAAGGTCAGGGAAAAGAGACTACTTCCGAGTTAATGAACCTTTTGGGGAAAGATGGACACCCTTATGCGACGAGGCATTCGAGAAACTGAAGTCATGTTTGACCCAAACTCCAGTGTTGGCCTATGCAGACGCCAGTAAACCATATGTGTTACATATAGATGCTTCTCTCGACGGACTAGGAGGGATTCTCTATCAGGACCATGATGGCTGTCTACGTCCCGTTTACTACATTAGTCGAGGATTGACTCCCAGTGAACGCAACTACCCAGCTCACAAACTGGAGTTTCAGGCTCTGAAATGGGCTGTAGTGGACATGCTGCATGACTACCTCTATGGGGTACGCTTCGTGGTTCATACCGACAACAATCCATTAACCTACGTGAGAACCACAGCAAAACTGGATGCCACGGGGTACCGGTGGCTTGCCGCACTCTCTCTGTATGATTTCAGCTTAAAATATCGACCAGGGATCAGTAACATTGATGCAGACACACTCTCTCGCCTGCCTAGTGAACCTTTAAATGAGGAAGAAGAAGGAGGATGGATAGAGGTCCCTGCCCCTGAGGTGAAGACTCTGTGCCATAGACATCGAACTGATGCCCTCACTCTGCAGTGCTGTGCTAAATTCTTAGGAGCATCTAGCGAAGCGCTCCCGTTGTCGTACTGTCGAGTGACAAATGTAACCCCAGACTCTCTCCCTCAGCTGACTCATAATCAAGTCAGGACGGCGCAGCAGGAGGATCAGTCAGTGGGGGTAGTTCGATGGTGGGTGAAGAGGGGCTGGAGGCCCGAAAAGAATGCATTAAGAACAGAGGAGTCTGTCCTGCTGACTCGGCAGCTAGAGTCGCTAGTAGTAAGAAATGGGCTACTATACCGAGAGACAAGGGGCCAGAAGGGAGGAGTCCGCAGACAGCTGGTGTTACCCACCCGATTTCGGAAGATGGTCATGAAGTCCCTGCATGATGACCATGGACATCTTGGCATCGAAAAGACTACGAGTCTCGTGGCCGACCGATTCTATTGGCCTCGCATGGAAGCGGATATTGAAGAATACTGCAAATCATGCTCCCGGTGTGTGTTGAGAAAAACCTTGCCTTTGAGAACAGCCCCCCTTGTGAACATTACCAGTGATGGCCCACTTGAACTAGTGTGCATTGATTTCCTCTCCATCGAGCCTGATGAAAGCAATGTCAGTAATGTGTTAGTGGTCACTGACCATTTCACCCGATATGCCCAGGCCTACCCCACTAAAGATCAAAGGGCAATTACTGTGGCAAAAACATTATGGGAGAAGTTCTTTGTACATTACGGGCTGCCTGCCCGCATCCATACCGATCAAGGAAGAGATTTCGAAAGTAGACTAATCAAGGAGCTATGCGCTCTCTGTGGGATCAAGAAATCCAGAACCACGCCATATCACCCCCAAGGGGATCCTCAACCTGAGAGATTCAACCGTACCCTTCTGAACATGTTAGGCACTTTAGATCCCAGGAAGAAGGGACACTGGAGCAGGCATGTGAGCCAGTTGGTTCATGCCTACAATTGCACCACAAATGAGTCAACTGGATATTCTCCTTATTTCCTCATGTTTGGAAGAAAAGCCCGACTACCCGTGGATATTAGTTTTGGGACATCCATTGACCGTTCTAATGGGAAGACCTACTTAAAATATGTGTCCCAGCTAAAAGAAGATTTGACAAAAGCTTACAAATTGGCAGAGCAGGCCTCTGGTCGGTCAGGGAAGCGCAATAAGACTCGCTACGACTGTAGGGTTCGAGAACAAGTTTTACTACCTGAAGACAGAGTTCTTATTCAGCTTTTGGGCCTTCCTGGGAAGCACAAGCTTGCTGATCGGTGGTGTCCTGACCCTTACGTGGTGATGGAGAAGTTGCCCGGTGTTCCGGCCTACAGAGTGAAGCCCGAAAAAGGGGGTGGAGCTGTTAAAACCTATCATCGACATCATCTGTTGCCTGTGGGAAAAAACATCCCTTTACCCCCATTGCCAACTCAAGGAGGTCATACAACTCTTCAGTGCAATAGGAGAAGTCCAAGGTGTAAAAACCCACCCCAGACTGGAGTTGCCTCAGGAGGATGTGACAGCGAGTCTGGCTGACCTGACTATCAATGGAGCTACAGGTGGATCGAGGACTCATGCCCCATGGGCGTAGACCCTGAAAACCAGACCCCTGAAGTAGAAACAAAGAAAAGGGACATTTGTCAGGAGGCGAGTGCACCCCGCCCACAATTGGAGGAAAGTTCAGAAGAGGGACATTTATTGAATGAAGAGATTCACCTGGTGGAGCCCGTTCTTGAGAGACAAGAGTCGGGGACTGAGGAGGTGGGCCCCTCGGTACACACTCGTCCCAAGCGGGACATTAGGCCACCCATGATGTTGACTTATGACAGAATGGGACATACCACTGAGGTCCCCAGGTTGATACACCCAACTTCAAATTCTGTTTGGCCTTATTTCTCGGTATCTTCCATGTGTCCAGGAGGTGGTTTGTATGCATGTAAATTTGGTGTTAGTCAGTATGCCTTAACCCCCATTCATGTTTCAGGTGGTGAGTCCTCATGTCGTGATGGGACACTTTCAATGACTCACCAGGGGGAGAATGTAACACCTGCACATGGAACTGTCAGAGCAGCTACTGGTATACTGGGATTTACAGACACTAAGAAGAGTTTTGCAGCTGCTGTTAAACAGGGACCTTCAGACATTAATGGTTTTTTCCCTGAGCTGCGGGGGACTACAATTCCCATGGACCCTTGTTTTGGTCAGATGACACAGCTTGGAGGGATAGGAGGGAGGAGGGACTTGGGGAGGAAGCTGGTGAGGAAGTGAAAGAAAGGGAGAGAGTGGTTTGTTCATGTAAAAGATGGAGCGCTGTGGACTTGTATTCCTCTAAAGAGCGGAGCGTTCCAGTCCCCTCTGATATACCTGCGAATCTGGAGAGAGCGCAGTCCGGTCACCAGGTGAAGCAAGCAACATTAAGGACTCGGAGAGTTCTACCGGCACTCCCACCGTATAAAGGCCTGAATCCTGCAGCCCCCAGTTGGGGTCCAGGGAAAACTACAACCGGTTGAGACGCACCGTGAGTGCCCCTTTTCGAGACTTGTGGTTCAACCAGCCCGTTACAGTGAATACACTACGCCCCAGACTATTTACCTTCGTGAGCATCTAAGTGCACCAACGGTTATAAATTTGCAAGCCAACATCCGCGGCAACTGGGCCCCAACGTTAGGACTCTGTTAATACAAGAAAAGGGGAACCCTGCTATGTTATATTTGCAGGGTTGGGGAAAGAATTAGGTTGTGATGTGTATATGATTTTTATAGAGCACCGTTATCTGTATTGCATGTTGTTTCTTTAAATACACTTCATTTCTGCTGCATATCCATAAACCAGTTAAACTGTTTTACTCCTGTTTTGGGTGAGTGTGTACTGAGCTATAGGCAGGGGTTTCCCGAATCAGTCCCTGGCAGAAGATAAACAGTCCTTCTGCAGTCCTAGAGAGAGCTCCAATCAAGATTCGGGTGGAGGCACTGCGCCCTAAAGAGGTGAGACCCCCCATAACACCCAGCATACCGTGGTAGCCCTGAAGGGGTGTTACATAATCATATCACATTTTTTAGTACAATGATTACACAGGGCTTTGTGCCCCTTTTCTTTCTCTTTTATAGCGTATATTGTGAATTCATAGATATTTACACTATAGTACTTTAGTTATTTATTCTTTTACCTTGCACATATATGCTCACCACTGTCCGGAGTCCTTAGAATACATAGAATATACATATATATATATATATTTTTCTTATATAATTTAACTTAATTGATGTTTGTCCACTCTAAGATATAATAAGAATTATGCTAATTATAACAATCAGTCTTTAGCATATTATAGGTTCCGTTACACTTTGTTCCCAACTTGTGACTATTATGTGCTGGATTAAGATAATTATATCTATTTCTTTTCCAACAGCGTCTTTAGCATCAAGTATCGCACGGGCCATCATGTTTGATAACTAGTAAATATGAAGCGATGTACTGACGAGTCTCACCCCGGTCACACGACGGCGCACTTTCGTCGGATACCTCTACAGCCGGGATGGCCTGTACGCTTCTACCTTTCAGATACGAGACACCAATCCCTGTTGTGATAACAACGCCGCTGCATCACTTCCGGGGGTTACGTGTTTGAACTTCCGGTCAGCGATACTCATCGCTGGATGTTAGGCGCTGATCCTTGTAACCAGGCTGTGGAGTCGGAGTCATAGCCCATTTTGGTGGAGTCGGAGTCATGGAAATTGAGGAGTCGGAGGTTTGGTTTACCGACTCCACGCCCTGCTTGTAACTAGAACGATGGCAACGCATCACTTCCAGCAGTGACGCTATGCTGGTGGGCCTATGTGATTCGATAACCTAGGTTATGGCGTCAATACGGCCCTGTATACCAGCAATGTTTGGCAGTCAAACTCAGTGGGAATAAGGGACAACTGACTAAAAGTAAGCTATTCTGATTACAAATATGTATCTGGCCAGTACCCAACCACCTGTGGAGCCCAGCTGCGACTGGATCCATATCTTCATGAAAAACCAACCAGAAAAAAGACACATGCATATATTGAAAGGATCACCAAAAGAAAAATTAGGTAAAGTAAAGCAATATAAAGTTTATTCAAAATGAATTCCACAACAAAAAACCAACACACACGACATAAAAAATATCTTCCAGAAGGGTGCACTGAAAGAAGATACCACTAGAGGTCATTATGCACCTTCATACACGTTCATCTTATCCCAGAGACCATCAGAGGGAGCTGTTTTAGACATATAAAAGAAGTTGTACACAGGAAACACCTCGTTTTTTTAGTTTTAGTCAGTTCAGCCAGCCACCTCAGAGAAGTCAGTCTGCAGAAAGGGAAGTGCAGAGCTGAGGTTAGTGAGGCTGCAGAGCTATTCAGTTCAAGAAAGCAAGTGGAGTCTAGTAAAGAGTGATACAGAGAAATCACTCTAGCCTAGTCAGAGCTAAATCTAGGAGTGTAGCTCAGTAGAAAGCGTGCCGACGCTTAGAGAGTGGCGAAGAGGCAGCCCACCAACTGCCAGTGTGTGTGATCGTGTGAGGATCTGGGTAGGCCGAAGGCGAGTGGAAAGAGCAGCAACAGGGGTAGAAAAGCCTTTAGAGCTTACCTCAGCAAGTATTGACCGGACACCGGGGTCCGAGCCTATAGGGATCTCCACGTCCCATTAGGAGAACACCGGAGTTCCTGGAGGACTACAAGTCCCAGGAGTACCACAGAGCTGATACGTAGCTGGATCAGGAGGATGGAGTCTAGCCGTGCACAGCAAATAGAGACTGTTTGCTTCAAGAGGAGGTCCAATCACAAGATCAGCCAGGTGCAAGACGGAGACCAAGTTAGACCTAGCTACAAGCAGGTCAGGACATTATCACATAAAGGCAAGGAACAGGAGGCCACACACCTACTCAGTGGAGTAATCTGGATGTGCACCCTTCACCGCTCCGGAAAGTGCCTGCAACATCTTCAGTAAAGGTACTAAAGTGACTTATGTGTCTCCCTTATTACTCCTGACTGCCAGGTCCCCATCTGTCCTGCACCCTTACACATCCATCTGCCCTGGAGGAATCAGCCTTACTTGTGGGAGGCTTAACATCTAGCTGCACAATATTAACCCTCCAGTGGATCTGCATAGCAGCGCTGGTCATCCTGACCAGGCACCACAAGTGGCGTCATGAATCCCCATACCAATATTCAATTCACCTGTAAATATCCATTTCAGTGAGCCCCAGGGCCACGGACCGAGCTGTGTGCTGCCCGTGACATCCCCCATAGAAGTCGACGGGGGTCGGTGCCGAGTACCCCACGGCCCTGGCGGTGGCTCATCTGTCCTGGCGTCACGAACAGGATTGCGTGCCCTGCAGCAACGGAGTAACTTGTGCCCGTTGACACCGGGTACTGTGTGCCTCACTAAAAGACTGTGTTTTGTATGTGGTGAAGATTTCCCGCCATTCGCCCGCCATTTACAGCGCCACGGCGCGAAAACTAGTGGGCGTACCTGCAAAAGCGCGCTGAGTCCTGGACACGCCCCCAACGCTGACGCGGCGACAGGTCCTGTGGAGAGCTTCAGTGAACGCTCTGACGTCAGAGCGCCGGCGACGCAGGTCCTTCTACACATCGCTGTGCCCTGCAGAGCTGCAGCCTTCAGAGAAGGTAGGCCACGCTTAACTAGGGGGGCGCAGACATGTCGCAGCCGCAAGCTGACAGCGCGGCCGAGGGTGACCGCTCCAATGACTTACCCACCGGCGCTGCCGCACAGGCTGGAAACGCTGGCCCCTCACCTGGTCCTGTGGCCCCGATAGTACCGCTAACGCTGCCATACATGCCTGGAGCGAAGTGGCTCCCTCAGTACAGCAGCAAGCCAGACACCCTGTCAGGGTTCAAGTGAAAAATATGCAGTATAATGGACATGTACATGTACCCTATGACAGAAAAGCAGAGAGCTGCAGTGGTAGTGGGACAATTGACTGGTGCTGCAGAGAGGGAAGTAGAGACATGGTCAGCTGCAGACCAGGAATCAGTGCTTGCAATTTTCTTAAAGCTACAGACTATCTTTGAGGACCGCACTGAAACAGATCTCCGGATGAGGTTTTACCAATGCTCCCAGAAACCAGATGACAGCATTAGGGACTACGCCTGCCGATTACAGGGGCCCTGCGAGCTCTCAAACAAGTTAACCCCATGAGTGTCTCCAATGAAAATAAAATGTTAAAAGAACAATTTGTACGGGGACTGAGGTCCCAAGCGGAAATCAGGACTGTGCACTGGTGGTCCTTGGATCATCCTGATGCTACCTTTGATGCCCTTAAGGATATGGCTATAAAAGGACTTCGACCCTGGAAACACCCGAGATGGCAACCCAGTGTCACCCGAGTGAAGTCACCCTAAAGCCAGCAGCATCCACCTTTTCCCCGCTGGTTGCGGAAGCCAAAACGCAGGTGGCGCCCCTACTGAGCTGGACTGTCTGCGCTCAGAAGTGCGCCAGCTGACCAAAAACCTGGCCACTGTAATGAGTGCCCTGCAACTGCCGACGGAGGAAGAAGGAAAGATCCTGCTAGCTGACTGCCCAGAGGATGTCCCTTGGATGAACCGGAGAAGACGTCGCCCCACCGGAGGAGGACAACGCCACCTCCAGGAAGGACCCGCGACCAGCATCATCCTCGCCGAGAGATCATCTGCTACCGCTGCCACAGAGGTCACCCAGCACGTCGGTGTCCTTTAAACGAGCAAATCCTGGGTCCGAGGGCCAACACACCAGGAATAGACTCCTCAGGCCCCTCAGACTGGAACTGCAGGTTTGTGGGAGGAAGACCATACCTGTCCATCATACTGGACGGGATCGCAATCCCTGCCCTGCTGGACACTGGATCTCAGATAACAGGTCATACCTGATTTTCTTACAATAGATACTGGTCCAGTGACGGTCTCCAACCCCCAAACCCTGACTTTGCCGTATACGCCTCTAATGGCCTCCCTCTTGACTTACTGGGGGCTAAGAACGTAGACGTAAAAGTGGGGAGAGTGGAGCTAAAAGATCAGGGACTTCTTGTAGCGAAGACTGTTACTGAGGAAAATGGGTTGAATGTGGTTTTAGGCACTAACATTATTAGTAACTGTTTGGAGGAGGTTGTGTTTTTACTCCAACAGCTCGCCGAAGTTGCCAGACCAAGGCAAAAGGGAGTGATCCGGAAGGAGATTCAGACCCTGATGTGTCAGCAGCAAGTGAAACTGACCGGTGGTGAGATTGGTAATGTACGGGTAATAGACCCGAACCCCATTGTGATACCCCCAATGAGTGAAATGCTTATTTGGTGTAGAGCAGCAATAGGTCTGAGGACAGAACTACCAAGCAGTAGTAGAGCCCCATTGTTCAGAACACAGACCTACACTCTTGACTGCCAGAGGGGTAGTGGAGGTACATAATGGGAGGGTGCCAGTGCGTCTTCTCAACTGGGGAGAGGATGAAATCAAATTACCACGTTATGCCACTGTTGCTAAGTTACATGCTGTGGATAATAACTCCATTCACACAACAGAGCCCTTAACCTCCCCACAACCAGTGGAGGATAACGGTCCGACCACCCAGGTGGAGGATTGGTGTCAGCAGCTCCATGTTGGGACAGACACCACTCCAGCCCACCAGAAACAAGGAGTATATCGAGTAGTTCAGGAGTATGCACAGGTATTCAGCAAACACCCACTCGACTTTGGGAAAATTAAAGGGGTTCAACATCATATCCCTACAGGCAATCATCCTCCCATTAAAGAACAGTACAGGCCTATACCTCCAGCACACTACCAGAAAGCCAAGGAAATGTTGCGTGATATGAAGGAAGCAGGGGTGATAAGGGATAGTTGTAGTCCCTGGGCAGCACCTCTAGTCCTAGTCAGGAAAAAGGATGGAAGCATGAGAATGTGTGTAGATTACAGACAAGTAAATCGCATTACACATAAAGATGCATACCCTTTACCACGTATTGAGGAATCCTTAGCTACATTAAAGACTGCTAATTACTTTTCCACCCTTGACCTCACTAGTGGGTACTGGCAAGTAGCTGTGGCTGAGGAGGATCGGGAGAAGACGGCTTTCACAACCCCGATGGGGACTCTGTGAGTTCGACAGGATGCCGTTTGGACTCAGCAGTGCCCCTGGCACGTTCCAGAGAGTGATGGAGAGCTGCCTGGGACATCTCAACTTTGAAATTGTGTTGCTGTACCTGGACGACGTAATTGTGTACTCCAAGACGTATGAAGATCACTTGAAGCACCTGGCGGAGGTATTCGAGTCACTGTCCAAGTACGGGATGAAACTGAAGCCTTCAAAGTGCCATCTGCTCAAACAAAAGGTACAGTATCTGGGACATATTGTCAGCTCAGAAGGAGTAGCGCCAGACCCCGAGAAGATCACCGCCATCCAGAAATGGCCAGAGCCGAAAAATCTCAAGGAGGTGCGACAGTTCCTGGACTGACAGGATACTACCGGAGGTTTGTGAAAGATTACACCAAGAAAGCAGCGCCTCTGCAAGACCTCCTGGTGGACAGTCCCTCAAGAGCAGAAATTCTCCATTCCATTGGGGTAAAGAACAGGCTGAGGCATTCAAGGAAATGAAGGAGATCCTGACAGGTGATGAGATCCTAGCTTAACCTGACTACAGCCAGCCGTTCCTGCTGTATACTGATGCCAGCAATGAAGGATTGGGAGCTGTCCTCAGTCAGAAGCAAAATGGCCTGGAGAAAGTCATCGCCTATGCAAGCAGGAAGCTCCGCCCGACCGAGAGGAACCCAGAGAACTATAGCAGCTTCAAGTTGGAGTTCCTGGCACTGGTCTGGGCCATTACAGAGAGGTTTAGGCACTACTTAGCCTCCAGCAAGTTCACTGCCTACACCGATAAATAACCCCTTGACGCATCTTGAAACAGCTAAGCTGGGAGCCATGGAACAACGATGGATGGCTCGGCTGTCAAACTACCAATTCACAATCAAGTACCGAGTGGGCCGCAAGAATGCCAACGCTGATGCCCTATCCAGGATGCCTCATGAATCGGACACAGAAGAAGAAGTGGATGATCTGGAAGAGATTGAACTACCTGCCTTTCACAGGAATGGGATAATCCACGAGCAACAAGCCTGCAGGAGGCCGCGTGGTAAGACGTTAAATCCTTTACCTCACCACAGCTGGAAGGAGACTCAGGACAGCGATCCAGTTGTCAGCCGAATCAGGAGCTGATAACTCAAGAAGGTTCCTCCTTGAGAAGGATGCACCTCTACAAGCAAGGCAGCTGTGGAATGAGAGAAGCCGGTTGTTTATTTACCGTGAGAAGCTGTGCCGGAGTACGTTAACCCAAGAACCCATGAGATGGTATGGCAGATAGTAGTTCCCAGAGCTGACATCCAGATGGTGTTAGAAGCCTACCACGATCAAGCGGGACACTTTGGCTGGAAGAAGCTGGAGACCCTGTTGAAGTGTCGTTTCTACTGGTGGGAATGTGCACCCCCATTGAGAGGTGGTGCCAGAACTGTGGACCCTGTGGCCTCAGAAGAAAGGACTACAGCAGTCAGAAGGCACCCCTGCAACCCATCAAGACGATCTCCCTTGCAGATCGTGGCCCTGGACCATGTCAAGTTGTCACCTAACCGGTCAGGATACTCCTATGCCCGGACTATGGTGGATCACTACTCCAGGTTCCTGTGGTCGCCCCTGTCAAAGATCTGACGGCAGAGACAGCAGCAAAGACGTTCCAAGCGTATTTCTGCAGACCACACGGATATCCTGAGCAGGTGCTAACTGACCAAGGCCCAGCCTTCGAGGCTGAATTGTTCAAAGAGTTCTGTCACTTGTACGGTGTAAGAAGATAAGAACCACACGTACCACCCCCAAACTAATGGTCTCTGTGAGAAGATGAATCACATCGTTATTGACCTGCTGAAGACTGTACCACTCGAAGAGAGAAATCGGTGGCCAGACTTACTACCTGACCTGGTAGATTTGTATAATCACATACCTGTGATTCCACCAATTGCACCCCAGCTTATCTCATGCAGGCAAGACCAGGAAAGCTGCCCATGGATCTGGAGCTTGGTGCTGTAGAACCAGAAGCAGATGTGACTACTGAAGACTGGGACACAAACAGACAGGAACAGTACAGAAAAGTACAGGCCTGCGTTGAAGATAGTCTCAATCGAGTAAGGGATAAACAAGATGATCGCTATAACAAAAGTGCAACAGCTGAACCTTTCACACCTGGTCAAGTCGTGCTGAAAAGAAAGAGGAGGATACACAAACTCGACGATCAATGGGAGAGCCCTACATCGTACAAATTCAAGTTTTGAAAACAAGAAAACGTGCATAATTAGCAAGGATGGAGGAAGAACAACTACCACTGTATCCAGAGATCACCTAAAGTTGTGTCCGGATCCATTAAAGCTTCAGGAAGAAGAACCTGTTGTCAATCAGAAAGAGCGTGATGAAGCAGTCATACATACAGACTTAGATTTCCCGCGGATTGACCCAGAATTGGAGAAGCCGTAATCATTCCCGTGCTTCAATTCTATCAACCACAAGGAGAGCCTCTACATCCAGTTGCACCAGTTGTTGCAGTAGAGTCAGTTCTAGAGGAACCTGCTCCAGCAGAACCTCAAGAAGCAGAACCCCAAGAACGCGAATCCCAAGAAGTGGAATCTCAGGAAGAAGGATCCCCTGCAGAAGTCGAGCCATTCACCCAGCTCACAGTGTGCTTGCCAGTCCAGTAGAGAGGTTAAGGCAAATTCTATAATTCACATTTCCACGCAGAACAAACAGGGAAACTGCTACCTCACAGGTCACTGCACCACGCAGATCAGAATGTAGCACAAAAGGACACATCCCTGCTAGGTTTAGAGATTAGTTCAACCCTTGGCAAATGTAAATAATTGTTTAGAGTCACTGTACATAAATGTATATAATTTTGCTTATATATGCTTTTATTAAAACCGTTATTTGTTTTTCTGTTTTCCTTTTGATATTGAAACAAGTGAATGGACATATTTTTACTTGTTTTCTCTACCCCTTTTTGAGCATCCTTTTCCAAAAGAGACTGGGACTTTTATGGTTGCTCAATTCCTCAATCCCTCATTGTGCTAATGTACATAGTTGTTCATTTACCGTATGCAAAGTTCAAGAGTGCCTTACCTCCTGTAAAGGAAGAGTTATTTATACAATGTTTTTATTGTTCTTTGTATTTCAGCCGCGGAGTGCTGAGTTCTACTAGGGGGGAATGTGGAGCCCAGCTGCGACTGGATCCATATCTTCCAGAAGGGGTGCACTGAAAGAAGATACCCACTAAGGTCATTATGCACCTTCATACACGTTCATCTTATCCCAGAGACCACCAGAGGGAGCTGTTTTAGACATATAAAAGAAGTTGTACACAGGAAACACCTCGTTTTTTTAGTTTTTAGTCAGTTCACCAGCCACCTCAGAGAAGTCAGTCTGCAGAAAGGGAAGTGCAGAGCTGAGGTAGTGAGGCTGCAGAGCTATCATTTCAAGAAAGCAGTGGAGTCTAGCAAGAGTGATACAGGAAATCACTCCAGCCTATCAGAGCTGATCTAGGAGTGTAGCTCAGTAGAAAGCGTTGCCGACGCATAGAGAGCGCGAAGAGGGCAGCCCACCAACTGCCGAGTGTGTGATCGTGTGAGGATCCGGGAAGGCCGAATGCGAGTGGAAAGAGCAGCAACAAGGTAAAAAAGCCTTAGAGCTTACCTCAGCAAGTATGACCGGACACCGGGGTCTGAGCCTATAGGGATCTCCACGACCCATTAAGAGAACACCGGAGTTCCTGGAGGACTACAAGTCCCAGAGTACCACAGACTGAATACTACTGGATCAGGAGGACGGAGTCTAGCCGTGCACGGCAAATAGAGACGTGGCTTCAAGAGGAGGTCCAATCACAAGATCACCAGGTGCAAGCCGGAGACCAAGTTAGACCTAGCTCAAGCAGGTCAGGACTTTATCAATAAAGGCAAGGAACAGGAGGCCACACACCACTCAGTGGAGTAATCTGGATGTGCACCCTTCACCCTACAGCGCATCCGGGAAGTGCCTGCAACATCTTCAGTAAAGGTACTAAAGTGACTTATTGTGTGTCTCCCTTATTACTCCTGACTGCCGGTCCCCGTCGTCCTGCACCCTTACACATCCATCTGCCCTGGAGGAATCAGCCTAACTTGTGGGAGGCTTAACATCTAGCTGCACAATATAATCCTCCAGTGGATCTGCATAGCAGCGCTGGTCATCCTGACCAGGCACCACAAGTGGCATCACAATCCCCATACCAATATTCAATTCACCTGTAAATAATCCCCCATTTCAGTGAGCCCCAGGGCCACGGACCGAGCCGTGTGCTGCCCGTGACATCCCCCAAAAGTCGACGGGCTCGGGCAGAGTACCCCACGGCCCATGAACGGGTGCTCACCACCCCTGGACAAAGCATTTCCAAGAGAAACGCGTGTCGGATGTGGTGGGACCCTATATACCATTTTTAGGTAAATATACCTTCTTGCAATAAATCATGTGCCACGTTTAGGTTTTTCAATTATGTTACATAATTTGATATCATTGGTGTTTTATAAGCATACTGACCATTGTGTTGCTATATTATAGGACATTATGTTAAGTGACTAGTGTTACCATGCATCCTGTCACTTCATTATGTATGGTTTATTCGTCTGAGTCTGCTTCAACCTTATGTTGATTCTTGGAATAATAAGTTCACATTTTAATTTAATTCTACAGAATAATTACCTACGTACAATGGACTAATTAAAACCAGCGCTAGTACCGCACTCTAAGTCGGGACTATTTCCTCACCCTCAGAACCTCCAAACACAGAGTAAAACAGCCCTGCTCACATCGCAAACTCAAATTCTCCAGAGATGCTCTAGGAGTGCTGAACGCTTATGGAGAAAAACCCACAAACCAGAAGACTTCATCCACTCAAATTTATGTTAAGAACCTATAACTCTGCCCTTCACCTCGCCAAACAGATCTACTACACCACCTGATCTTCTCACTAATTCACAACCCCAGGAAACTTTTTGACACCTTTCACTCCCACCTCAGGCCAAAAGCACAAGCCCCTAACACAGACATTTGTGCTGATGACCTGGTCTTCCACTTTATAGAGAAAAATAGCTAACATCCGTCAGAAAATCCCTCTCCCAACCATCAAGTGCTATTACTCCTGTCCCACCTGCATTTTCCCCTCTCTCCCTCTCCTCAGCATTTTCCCATCCCCTTCAAACACCTCGTTACGCCATTATTAAAGAAACCCAGTCTCGACCCATCCTGCACAAACAACACAGACCAGTCTCCAATCTCCACTTCATCTCTAAACTCTTGGATCGCCTAGTCTACTCCCACCTTACCCGTTACCTTTCCACTCACTCCCTCCTAGACCCTTCACATCCGGCTTCCACCCCCACATTCGACTGCAACTGTACTCATCAAAGTTACCAATGACCTTCTGACAGCAAAATGTAACGGTGAATACTCTCTGCCATTATTCTCGACCTTTCTGCAGCTTTCAACAATGTAGACCACCATCTCCTACTCTCTAGGCTCCAGTCACTAGGCATTAAGGACACAGCCCTATCCTGGTTCTCTTCCTATCTTTCTGACAGCTCCTTCAGTGTTTTTGTTCGCTGGCTCCACTTCATCTCCTCTTCCTCTCGGGGTACCTCAGGGCTCAGTCCTTGGCCCCCTTGTCTTCTCGGCCCCAAATTGGACAGACCATCAGCAGATTTGGCTTCAGTACCATCTTGATGCTGAGACACACAACTATACATGTCATCCCCTGACCTTACCCCCGTTGTACTACAGAACGCCAGTACTGCCCCCAGTCTCCAACTCAATCCACCCATCAAACTCAACCTCTCCAAAACTGAACTCCTTTGCTCCCGCCTCACTAACCCCCTAAATTTGACATTCCCCTCCGGGGCACACCAAATAAAACCCCAGCACAGGCTCTATCTGGTGTTATGTTTACCCCAAACCTCCCTTACCTCCCAAAACCTCTTGCCCTCTGCCGCCACACCTAAAGAACTCCTAGAAACCCCCTTTTTTCACCATGGAAACAACAAAAACCCTCACTGTACATTGATCCAACCCCCCTTGGACTACGCAAAGCTCATTACTTAGCCTCCCCATTACAACTATCCCCTCTCCAGTCCATCCTTAATGAGCAGCCGGGGGTCACCACTGGCAATTGGGAAAAACGAACGCTCTCTCTACGCCAACGTTATTTTGGCTGTCCATTCATTTTGGGGACCAAAAACAAAGTACTTTTTCTCACCTACAAAGCTCTCCACATGCAGAAAACCCCCCCCAACACCCCCCCTCTTTTTAAATTTAAAATTTTTTTTGGCCAACCGATTCGCGCTCTGAAAACCCTTTTTTGATAAACCCTCCCAAAAATCCTTTCTCCCACTCCCGACCCCCCCACTGCGCCATTCCTCTGGAAGCTCCCCAAAAAAATTAGGATTTTTCACAATTTTTGCATAGTTTTAGGCCCCCCCCTCAAAAAATTTTTGTTCAAGCGGCCTATCATTTTCACAATCAAAGTTTTTTTATATGGAAGTGTGCATGTGTAGCCCATTTACATCCCCACCCCCCCTCCCCCCCTCAAGAGGCCCCTGGACCTCTTTATAATCACACCTGACTTTGTAACTCCCCCACCTCTTGTAATTGAAGCTCTCACGAGGGGGTTTCTTATTTTTTTATTATTGATTTTTAACCTTTTACTTATGACTTGTGTTTTGAAACTGAAAAATGTAAAGCACTGTGGAATAATTTTGGGTGCAAGAAAGAAAAATTTTTAATTTATTATCCATCAAAGACAACGTACCACCTCAAACCACATGAAGTTTGGATTAAAAATTGGTAGTGCAAAACTCCTATACGCTGAAGGGCAATTTTGGGGCCCGAGATTTACCCAGACCACACAAAGGGGATCCATCCAAAACCGAAGTCTTCCACCTGGATTCTGCAAATATCCCCCAAACTATTTTGCAGCACCCCAAAATGCTTTTTGGGCAAGTTAGGCCGATTCTCCTTTATGGCTAATTAAAAACAAGAGCGCGCATCACCCCGGGGTGCACAAAAAGCACAACCCCACTCCTCCAAAACATAAAGCCCTACGACCAAAGACAAGAGCAAGCCACGAACCCCACGCCACCCCCCGAAAAGTAGCAACACACCCGAAAAACCAAAAAATAAAGAAGATCCAGAGAGCTGCAAGATGCATATATAGAAAAGGCAGAGTAATTAGAGAACTCCCAGAAACCACTATCTCCGGTCCTCAGAGGGACTTACTCGGTTTTTCCATATGGGGAGAGGTTACATATCCCAAAGACAGGCAACCCTGAGTCTATACAGACTGAGAGCCCACAGTCTAGTTTTGGAACAGGGGCCACCGACAGACAAAAAAGCCACAGAAACAGACTGGCCACACTGCCCGGGGGGCACGGGGACGGGAAAAATTTCCTGCTTCACTGCAAAAAAGCAGTGAGCCCTTTTAATTTGGGAACAAGGAGGCGGAAAAAAAGGCAAAACACCAGAGCATTGGAATCAAGAATGCAGCCCCTGACAACCCCAAACTAGGGCACCGGGAGCCCTACTTGTCCTAGACGCCCGTCACACCCTGAAAACTAACACCCCTAAAGATAGAAATAGGAAAGCTACTCCCCGGACAGACCCCAAAGAAATAGAAAACCCCCAAACTGAAGGCTTTTTAAAAGAAAAAATACTGACACAGACAAAAATAGATGAGCAAACGTTGGGCCCAAACTAACTAAATAGAAAAGGTAGGCAGGGGACTTACTGCAAAACCCAAAAAAAAACCCGCAAAAAACCAACCTACAAATTTTTAAAAAAACCTGGATCACACGACCCTACCACCTAAAAAAGTTCTCTGTTAACAAAATCAAAACGCAGCCCTGAAGAAACTGGAAAAAAAAAAATACAAACATCAGTGGGGAACTAAATGAGAGGGCAAAAACCCCCCGGGAGGCCCTGAAGGCCCCCCCCAAAATGCAGACAAAATCAAAAATAAAGCACAAAAACAAAAAAAGAAAATGTCTTATCGTTACGGGGGGGGGGGGGGGGGGGGAAAAACACGACACAGCAGGGGACAAGGGAAAAAAGGGAACAGGAGAGACCAAACAATGATCACCGGGGAAACCCCGATGGGAAGGGACTCCCATATAAACCAGTCAAAACCGATTCCCACTCCTCACAACTTCACTGGACATCCGTACCCCGCTTGAACCCCCCGGGGAGCCTCTGCTCAGAACTCATTTCAATCCATTCACAAAGGCCCCCCCACTCCGAACTTTCCATTCACAACCTGGGGTTTTCCCCCATGGACGAGGAAGGAAAGTCCTACGGGGAAGAGGAAAAACATGGAGATTCCCCCAATACGCACCATATTTAAAGCAGAGGAATTAAAACCCCCAAATGGGGTAAAAATTAAAAAAAAAATTTCCCCCCCCCCGATCCCATTCCCATAATCCCCAACCCTCCCCGTCACATCTATTTTCTTTGCTTTGACAACACAAATGTTTTTGGTTTTTCCCAAAAAAGCCTATTTGATTTTGAGTTACGCCGATTGATTTCCATTATTTTTATTTCCTTTACACCTACAAAATTTTTTTTAAAGTAAAGAAGATAGATCCTAGGAAAAAAATTTTCATATTTTTAACATAAAAAAAAGGTTTCTACCCTGTAGTTCTCTGAGTGCAACAAGTTTTGAATTCGAATATAACATTCCCCCCTTCTGGACAAAAATGGCTTCTCTCCTGGTGAATTCTTGAGGTTAAAAACTTGTTTCTGGAAAAGATTTCCCCCCTTCTGGGGATGAAAGGGGTTTCCCCCTGTGTGAATTCTTTTTTTTAAAAGAGCTTTTTCGGGAAAAGATTTCCCCCCTCTGGACAAAATATGGCTTCTCCCTGTGGAATTCTTTGAGGTTAAGAAGATCTGGTTTCTTTTAAACTTTTCCCCATTCGGCAGGAATGGTTTCTCTCCTGTGTGGTTCTTTGATGTTTAAGAAGATCTGTCTCTGGATAAAAATTTCCCACATTTTGGACAGGAATGGCTTCTCTCCGTGGGTTCTTTGATTTTTAAGAAGACGATCTCGGGAAAAAAACTTCCCACATTCTGGCATGGAAAAGGGTTTCTCTCCGTTGGTTTTTCGCTGATGCAAAAGGAAAGGATTTTTTTTTAAACATTTTCCCTTTTGGGGGCATGAATATGCTTCTCCCTGTATGAATTCTTTAGTGAATAAATTTTGCCCTGGAAAAACCTTCCCACATTCTACATGAATAGGCCCTTTTCTCCTGTGTGGTTTCCCTTTGATGCAAGAAGATCTGATCCTGGTAAAAAAATTTTTCCCCATTCTGGACATGGATATGGCTTCTCTCCGGTGAATTCGCGATGCAAAAGGAAACGTGATTTCGGTTGAAACATGTTCCACATTCGGGACGGAAAAAGGGTTCTCCCCTGTGGACTTTTGTAATGTGTCGCAATTTTTTCTCATTTTAAAAAACCCCCCTTTTAAAGAAAAGTGTGACTTCGTGATCCAAAAAAAATGGATTTCTGGCTGAAACATTTCCCACATTCTGGACAGAAAAGGGGTTCCTCCTTTAATTCTCCATTTTAAGCAAATTTTGTTTATATTTAAAATATTTTTCCCCCATTCTAACAGGAAAAGATTTCTTCTCTGTGGGAATTTTTGATTTCAATATCATTTTTTATTTTGCTTAAAATCTTTTTGAATTCAAAAAGATATGATTGAAAAGGGCCCCGAGATTTTTTCTCTGAAGGGGGGGGGGATAGCTGGAATAAGGATGCTTTTCAAGGGATCTGGTTTGACACCATAGTCACTGCCAAAAAAAAACTAATTTTTTATTTTTCATTATCAAACCTTATTTTTATATCATTTTTTATATACAAATTTATACAACCAAAGTAAAATAAACAAAAACCGAAGACAGTGGTGAGCCACCTGTTCACAAATTCCAGGTACCGAACCTCTAAAGTACAATCCACAAACATAAACACAAACGCAAAAAAGTTTGAAGCAAAAAGGGGGATTAAAAAAAAAAAATTACTACAACATACAACAGATAAAAATAACACCATAAAAAAAATTTGTTGTTAAAGGGGGGTTCCACCCTAATCAAAAATCCCAATATGTGAGGTGTAATAATAATATTTGGGGAAAAGTATAAGCTTTGACTCGCTATGTTTTTCACCATGTGCAAAAATAGCTTGCTTGGTATCCCCGGGACAACCCTCAATAGGACTGTTAGTTCAGGTAAACCTGGGGACCTAACTACTGCAATGCCCTGGAAAAAGGGGGGAAGCGGCAAAATCAGGAAAACTAACCACAATTCTAAAAGGAGGCATTTGCTATTATTTTATTAACCTACTAATTTTTGGGGGAGGAACTTTTAAATAGAGTACCCCCCTTAAGGCCCCCTTTACACGCATGTGTTTTCCCGGACTGGGTCAAGTTT